>LAPY01002382.1:42749-58213 GCA_000970635.1 Eragrostis tef
CGACCCCCTCCCCGCCGGCGGAGCACGCCTCGATCTATCCAGATCAGGTACCCGTCGTCCTCCCACAGCAACTAGCCCCCGTCACACAAACTCTCGGATCCCAGAAGCGGCACAGAAAGGACGGCGGAGCGGCTAGGTCTTCGTGCGGTCAGCGCGGCCAGAACCCTCCTCCTCCTCCAGCTTCGACGGAAGGTAAGAGCTGATATCCTCCCCAATCTTCTAACCCCGCAACGCCAAAGGCTGAAACGAGCTCTCGGAGAAGAGGGGAGGGGGTGTCTCTTCTAGCTAGGGCGGCTGCCCAACCTCGCCTTGTTGGTCGGTCCGCCTCTGCTCTTGGGTGTGACCTTGTACTGTACGGTGTGCGATCTGCAGTAATAATTGTAGTATTGAACTGAAACGAAGCTGAGTTAGAGCACACATCCATCAATTTGTCCCGTTTGGTACACTGTCATTACGTAATTACATTGCTGCGCTGCCACTTCTCGTCTCTCTCCCCATTTAAACCTCCTGTTTTATGTTCCTTAGAAAAAGTGTCAGGCTCAGTGTGCCAATAGCCGGCAATTACTCCCCCCCCCCCCCCTTTTTTTTGGGTGCCGAGTTTTCGTGGTCTGGTCCTTGGAGACCTAAATATCAAATTTTTAGTAGCAAAGCCTTGAGTATTGTTTCTTTTTTGAGGGGAACAGCATTGAATACTGTTGCTTTTAAGCTTTGTCTCTTTTTTCTATCACAGTTTGTTTCCGGAGAAATCTTGGAAAGGATTCTAGGCCTTTTTCCTTTCCGAGTATGGAATCCATCAAATTCTAGTTCCTATCTTGCAGAGCAGCAATGGGGGATGCGTGTTTTTCTACGCAGCTTATTGACGGAGATGGGGTCTTCAATGTTTCTGGATTAGAAAATTTCATGAAGGAAGTTAAATTGGGTGAATGTGGGCTCTCATATGCTGTTGTATCAATAATGGGCCCTCAAAGTAGTGGTATGTGGCTTATTCTTTCTACAAATTTTTATACTGCTTAAGAATGCTTACATTTATCTGATTACATCTTTGGCTTGAATTTCTTTTTCAGGGAAGAGCACACTTTTAAATCATCTTTTTGGCACAAATTTTAGGGAGATGGATGCTTTCAAAGGAAGGTATGACCTTAATCTTTTTATATTTCTGCTCCTTTTCTTAGCAGAAACTTCCCTGGCTTTGATGGAGCCTATTCTTATCCTGTAACTTCACTGCATTTCTTGAAATTTTCAGGTCACAGACTACCAAAGGTATATGGTTGGCCAAGGCCCAAAACATTGAACCATGTACCATTGTAATGGACTTGGAGGGAACTGATGGAAGAGAGAGGGGAGAGGTAATGAAAATGGAACTACCTGAATATTTCATTTGGAGGTGATTTGAACCAATCTTTTAGAACTTGGTAATAGGACTTGTTTGGTCACGTGACTATAGTGAGTTTATGCGAATCAAAGAAACTATCAACAATGGTGACTAGAATAATCAAATGAGAATTCATATGCAGTAGCTAAGATCTAATTGGCTACGCTGCTAGGCTATATGTTGTCAATCCAGCTAACATCTTTTATACAGTCATTTCTGGCTAACTATGCTAAGATCTGTCTTTTATACCTCTTTCAAACAGTAACCACCTTGGCTAACTGAATAACTGATCAGTTAATCTGGGCATGTCTGTTAGCTATCGGGGTTTCCAATGCCCGCAACTGGGGTGAGAAGTGAGAACCAGCAAATGGAGCTGGTTGAGTATACAACATATTGAATAAGCCTACCAATGTGCTGCCTGTGGCATACTTCGGCTTATAAAATCTGCTTATAATTGCTTATGAACGTCAGGGTTAATGATTGTGCTAGATTTAATGCTGTGGAGTTTCTACTGCCAGTGTGCCTATATAACTTGTATTTCATCTCTATATCTCAGGATGACACGGCCTTTGAGAAGCAAAGTGCGTTGTTTGCTTTAGCTGTTTCAGACATTGTGCTGATCAATATGTAAGTTTTTGTTTTTATTTTTCGTTGTTGCTAAGTGATGGATGTGGGGTTCCTTGCCCAGTTGAGTGATTGCTTTTCTATTTGTTTAGGTGGTGTCATGACATTGGCAGAGAACAGGCTGCAAATAAGCCTCTTTTGAAGACTGTTTTCCAGGTAACTTTGCTAAAACCCAAATGTTTTATATATTTTATTTATATCATACCCTATAATGGTGTGATATGCATTATGTCCTCAGGAATTCATCATCTGTGTAGGTCATGATGAGGTTGTTCAGTCCTCGGAAAACAACGTTGTTGTTTGTTATTCGTGATAAATCAAAGGTGAGAGTTTTGCTATTTCAATTTAGGCTACATAGAACCATGATCGCAGATCAACTAGTGATGTTCCAAGTTTTCATATCAAATCTAATTTTGTGTACCTAAACTAATATCTGCCCTTCTTCGTTTGAAAGACTCCCTTGGAAAATCTCGAGCCTATTCTAAGGGAAGATATTCAGAAGGTATTTCTTTACTTGTCTGTTTTATGCTGTGCTTTATGTTTCATTGTGTTTTTGGTGAGCTGAATTGTTTCCATTTTGCTGCAGATATGGGATGCTGCTCCTAAACCTCATGCCCATAAAGAAACTCCTCTTAGTGAATTTTTCAATGTAATATTCATAAGTTAATCTTTCCTCTTGTTGATGTATTATTTCTAGATTTACTTATTTTGAATTGTGCATCCAGGTAGAAGTTGTGGCTCTATCGAGTTATGAAGAGAAAGAAGAGCTATTCAAAGAGCAGGTTGTATATGCAATTTGAATGAAAGTTTATGCTTACTGCTGATCTCCAAGGATTATATCTAATAGTATTTTTGTTTCTGAAGGTTTCTCATTTGAGAGATAGGTTTCAGCATTCAATTGCTCCTGGTGGACTTGCTGGAGACCGTCGTGGTGTTGTCCCAGCGTCAGGTTTTTCATTTAGTTCACAACAGTTCTGGAAGGTCATTAAGGAGAACAAAGACCTTGATCTACCTGCTCATAAAGTGAGTACCCTTCACTATTAATCAATTCCAGCTGTCGGTGACAGGCACATTGATATATCTTCTATGCCTCGATCTAGGTTATGGTGGCTACCGTCCGTTGCGAGGAAATCGGTAATGAGAAACTTACCAGTTTTACAGCTGATGAGGTGATTATAATACATATTATGTGTGGTATATTCTATAGAACCATTTATGTACTGACGTTAAATGTTTTTGTATGTAAAGGAATGGCAACAAATTGAGGAGGCCGTTCAACACGACTATGTACCTGGGTTTGGGAAGAAGCTCAGCAGTCTTCTTGATAGATATTTATCAGAGTGAGTTCTTTAGTGTTTAATGACTTTTTCTTTTGGTGATATTCCAAAAGTTCAAAAGAATTGTAAGTAGTGGTTGGTTACTACAATTTACCAGTCGAACTGGCTAGTGATAGAATCATGAATATGGCCAGTTTGTTCCAGTTGAGCTAGATCAATTCTGGCCAGTCTATCATAGGTTGTTTCAATTGAATTCTTGAAGCTTTACTAATAACCGCAAACAGCAGAGTCCAGCTACATTTCTTTTTGGGACCCTGTCTTCCTTTTCATGGCATTGAACTTCTCACTGTATTCACGTTAGGTTCCAGCAATGCCAAAAATAGATTGTAAAACATTTTTTTTTGGTATAGATGAATTTCCTAGTTTATAATCCAAAGGAGATGCAAACCATGTCTACTTCTAGGTATGCATTATGAGAAGTATCTGGTGCAATTCCTTGCCCTTGATGATTTCCTTTATACAGGTATGACATGGAGGCTATTTATTTTGACGAAGGTGTCAGAGCCTCCAAAAGACAACAACTTGAGTCTAAACTCTTACAGGTTGGTCCTTAATAATTTTATGTCCGACACACTTCTTCCGTTGTGTCAAACAATAGTTTTGCCCCCCTCTCACTTCCTAATGTTACTACTCTTTATACAAATATCTGTGCTTCCTAACATTTCCTCCCTCTGTATATAAATGTATGGTGTTTAAGAAATGGTATAGTCTCCAAGAGGCAACTTTGGCTGCTGCTTTTTTAGCACGATGTGTTAATCAAACTATGAGATATGCTATGATGGAAGTGCTTTTTTGACGACGAACATACCAGTATTGTTTTCATTAGGTGAATCTACTAGTAGTTGCTCATAATTGTAGTCAAAGTTTTAAAGTGTTTAATTGCTTCTTGGCCAAAACTAGATACTTTGTACAGAGGGAGTAATGGACAGTTGACTAGGTAGTAGGCACTTATAGCGTAGGGCATTTCGTTTTTGTACACAATCTGGAGTTTGATGTGAGATCAGATATCAATTCTCATTTCTTTTTTTTCTTTTTTTTCATGCGAAGAGATATCAATTCTCATTTCCTGAGCACTGCTTACGACACTTCCTATAACTGCTTAATGGAAAGTAGTAGCTTTTTACAGCAGAACTTATACCCTATAGCATTCTTGTATTCATTTTCTCCCATGATTTATATTATAAATGTAACTGAACCTTGATTGCTGATTTACTCATGTGCTGTTTATTGTTTCATTATTTTATGCATCTTTCTTGTATTCTCACGCCAGTCTGTTTTTCATATCCTATAGCTTGTTAATCCTGCCTACCAATCTGTCCTGGGTCATTTGCGGACTAGAACATTGGATGCATTCAAGGAGTCCTTTGATAAGGCCCTAGCAAAAGATGGCTTCGCTATAGCTGCTCGTAATTGTACTCAAGCTTTCTTAGAGAAGTTTGACAAAGGATCTGAAGGTATGTTGACGAGTGCTGGTTATTTAAGTCCTCATTTGGAAACAGGCTTATATTTTTTAGGGAAAAACAGGCTTACGTTGATCAACAGAAAGTTAACTTTTGGGGTCGGGTGAGTATATTAATGTGGGCTTAGAGCGCTAACCAGTTAGTAGGTTTCAATGTATAACCTTGGCCAGTATTTGGTTTAAAGTCACACAAACCTCCATACAAACAATATGTATTCCAATGAATATTCTCCTGTTTGTCATTTAAGTATGAATTATTTTTAGGAAAATACAGTAGTGGAAACCCTTATTGTGGTATTATATTAGATACGTAGAGGCCTTAGCCAAAAGGCAAAGAAACTGTACAAACAAGAACAAACCAAAACTAAACATCACATACCCTAAAGGTGGGGGCAGAGAAATGAATTTCATTTAGCAAATGACCAGGTATAATTTTGGCTTTTCTGGTGAATGTGCCAGCTAACTGAGGCATTAAAGAAACTATTAATGGATTTATACAATGGAAAAATTGCAAATGTTCTGTTATTATTTCATTTTTTTTGAAATTGTTTGAGACACTATTTATCACCTGAGGCACCAAATATATAGTAGTTGCTTCTATGTTTTGCTCCTGCTTCTATTTTTTTAGGTAAATGCATATGTTGTCACTTATATGCGTATTCCTTGACAGATGCTGCTATTCATCAAGTGAAATGGGACTCCTCAAAAATTAAGGATAAGCTCAAGCGTGAGATTGAGGCGCATGTGGCTTCAGTTCGCACATCAAAATTATCCGAACTTTGTGCCAAATATGAGGTTGCTCCCTGTTTTGAATGCATTTGTTTATGTCATGTCACAACACATGGAACCATTATCTAATCCTAGAGATGTTGTTTCAGGCCCAACTTACCAAAGCTCTGGCAGAACCAGTTGAAGCTCTTTTAGATTCAGCGAGTGAAGATACCTGGCCAGCAATTAGAAAGCTTCTTCAACGTGAGACAAAGGCTGCTGTTTCAGGTCTTGAATCTTCTATTGCTGCTTTTGAACTTGATGAAGCAACTGAAAAAGAACTACTTGGGAAACTGGAGAACCATGGAAGGAGTGTTGTTGAATCAAAGGCAAAAGAAGAGGCTGGAAGGGTCTTGATTCGCATGAAGGATAGGTGAGCTTCGCTTCATACTTACAACCGAAAGAGATATTTTCTGTATACAAAAACATAATGGAGAAAAAAACGTGCAGGTTCTCAACCTTGTTCAGTCGTGATGCTGACTCAATGCCAAGGGTGTGGACAGGAAAGGAGGACATAAAAGCAATTACTAAAACTGCACGTTCAGCTGTATGTCAAATGTTAGTACCATATTTGCAGCATAAACAAATTATTTTAGTAATTGAAAATTATTCCCCCATTTTACTACAGTCCATGAAGTTGCTTTCTCAATTGGCTGCAATTCGGTTAGATGAGGATGGTGACAACATAGAGAACACTCTCTCCCTTGCTCTTGTTGACACCACAAGACCTGGGACTACTGATAGAAGCATCCAATCATTTGATCCACTCGCCTCCAGCTCATGGGAAAGGGTACGGAATATATGTTCTTGTGCAGAATGCCTGTACCATCAGTTCTTATTTCATTTCTTTAAGTACAGAACATATGTTTTTGGGTGTTGCTGAGGTGTCATTGATGGGCAGGTTCCTGAGGAAAAAACTTTAATAACCCCCGTCCAGTGCAAATCTTTGTGGAGGCAGTTTAAAGCAGAAACAGAATATACAGTGACTCAGGCAATAGCTGCTCAGGTATGTCCCACGATCCATTCTGCAGTTGTTCATTTTTGGCTATGAAAAACTGTCGTTGCTTTCTTCTAAAAGTTTTCCTCACAATCCTCTGTAAATATTAGGAAGTATAACCGATCAGCTTAAGTACATTGTACAAAATTGTCTAGTTGCTAAACATTTACTGTGATTTCATCAGGAAGCAAATAAGAGGAACAACAACTGGCTGCCACCTCCATGGGCACTTGCCGCAATGGCGATCCTTGGATTCAACGAATTTATGACATTGCTGAGGTATTTTCTTTTATTTGCAGGATCATAGATGTATTCCGGTTAAGATATCCCTAGTTTTGGACTTACTTTTGACTTGAATGACAGGAATCCATTGTACCTGGCCGTCATATTTGTTGTTTTTCTTGTTGGGAAGGCCTTTTGGGTACAATTAGACATTGCCAACGAATTCCAAAATGGATTTGTGAGTGTCCAATCCACAGTAATGTTCTATCTTGAAGCATGCATAGGTCATGCATACTGATATCGTTATGCTTGCATGTTATACAGCTTCCGGCCCTCCTCTCGCTGTCCACAAAATTTGTTCCCACAATAATGAACATTTTGAAGCGATTAGCAGACGAGGGTCACAGACCTGCAGCCCCTGAGAGGCAAAGAGAGATGGAACTCCAACCAACAAATGGTTCTTCACACAGCAATGTGACATCGGCAGGGTCATCCAGTGTAACTGCCTCAGAGATTGGACCAGAGTATTCAAGCCCGATGACAAAATGATTTCGTGGATCTACAGCTTTTAGCGGAAAACCAACCGTAGCAGTTGAGGCTGCATATGGGCTCGAGCTTAGGTACAAGGAAGGTAAGTGCCCGTGCAGTTTTTGTAAGCTGCCCTTCCCAAAGCTGATGGACGGAATCACGTTGCACGGTCTACCGCCGTTATTTATAGGAATTTTGGGACTGGGAGTTGTTTGTAGAACATTGTACAATAACTTGGGTTCCATCTTTCTGTAGCATCTTATATGATGGTTGTATAGGGGAGAATGAGGAGCATTACACACTGAATACTAGATTACATAGTTGCCAGAAGCATGTAAATGTCTTGGAATTGCCATCGTTCGGTTTGGTAACAAAACAACGGAGCGCATGTATAGTAGCTTTACGATCCGAGCTGTTGATTGTTACTAGCGCCCAATATGGTTCCGATACATCTCTCTCCACAATTTTATATGAAAGTCTCCTAGTGCACGTTGATGGCGTACAGTGTGAGACATCTCGAAAAAAGGGGAAAAAAAGAGACAGAGAGCATACGGTAAGAGGCCCAGCCAACTCTCGTAGGACGCAGATGTAGACAGGCCGGGTCATGGGGCTGGGCGGGCGAACGGCGTGAGCATCGGAGACTTCGGACCGGTGGTCCGAGTCGAAGGGTATTATTCTTGGGCCGAATCGGTGATCCCTTCGTCTTTTCAACAGGCCAGAAGAATGATGGAAGCCCTTAAAGGCCGGGACAACATCCGCACCCAGGAATGGCGCCGGCGGCTGCTGGCCTGCGGCCTCGAGGACCAGGACGTGCGGATGATGATACTGGCCGTAGACACGTCCCCGTCCCGCGAGATCTTTGAGCCCGTCTCGTCGAAAGTGACCGTCGTGATCAAAAGTGGGCATTTTCTGCCTGGGCGTCGTCATGGCCCTGTATGATGAGAGTGAGCGCAGGCGGGCCAAGGAGATCCAAAAGGAAGTCTTGGCTGTTGGCTCTCATCCTAGCGTCACTGCTCCCTCCTGTTTAGGCCTGGCCGTTCATATACCTGCTCCTCCTCTTCAAAACCGAACAACTCATTTGCACAAAAAAATGGAAAAGAATTGCACAGAAAAGATGATTACCGGGAGCCACGGCACTTAGATCGAACTCCACGCGTTTTGATTGTGGAGCGAGACTCAAAGTATAGTCTAGTCATAAAAACAATTTTCGTCGCAGGCTGCCTTTGTAGAGAAGCAAGGACCCGTGCTTTCCCAAAACAACACCAACACGGGTTTATTCCAGTATCACGGCACTTTATGAAATCTTCGAACGTCTTGCAAAATATTCTTGGATAAAAGCTCATTTTGTCCTTCACCTGACAGAAAAGATGATTACCGGGAGCCACGGCACTTAGATCGAACTCCACGCGTTTTGATTGTGGAGCGAGACTCAAAGTATAGTCTAGTCATAAAAACAATTTTCGTCGCAGGCTGCCTTTGTAGAGAAGCAAGGACCCGTGCTTTCCCAAAACAACACCAACACGGGTTTATTCCAGTATCACGGCACTTTATGAAATCTTCGAACGTCTTGCAAAATATTCTTGGATGAAAGCTCATTTTGTCCTTCACCTGACCTATTTGCCAACGATAGAAACAATTATTAAAAAACATTAACGCAAACATACGGAGTGATGGTCGTGATTCGTGCCGTCCATTTTGGCCCCCCGTTTGGACATCTATAAGTGATGACAATAAACACCATCATAAAAGGTAACAAAACAAGCATGACATTTTGCATGAAGTGCAAAACATCCGAGTTGAAAAACCCTTTGATTTTTGTCACTCACATTTTGCATGAAGTGCGAAACATCCGAGTTGAAGAAGCGTAAGAAACCCACCGCAAAAAAAAAAAGCGTAAGAAACAAAAGAACATTCACGAGCTTTGTGCACTTCTCCATGATGCAAGTAAGCTTCGTGCTCTCGGGGATTTTGCCTTCTTTTTTCTCTTATTATATGAAAGAGGGAAGTTGGAATGCAATGTTTTCTCACCCCCACACTTTCCTTCTATTTATAAGTAATCTTTAATCATAGAATCTTTCTCCACCCATAATTTTATCCTTCTTTCCGGGATAGTCACGTTCTAGTTTGGCAAACATTGAAAGCTACTAAACTATACCTATTGTCTGCGGTCAGTTCATAGAAAACATTGTACTAACTGTTGCCAGCGCTTTGCCGGGCCGAGCCGGAATTCTTTATTGAAAGCTACTGCATAAACAAAGGGGTCCATGTAGCTGCTGCGCTCGTCCACTGAGCAGCAGGTTCGGCATCTACTACAAGAGAGAGAATCCACTTCAGATAACCACGTCTCTGCTAGGCAGTGTGTGGAATGGCCGAGAGCGGACCAAATGGATATATAATCCAAGTCGAGAGTGGAGTTACGTGAACAGCCGTTTGATGGAAAACAACTTTTACGTTCGATTCAGAGAGCACTTTTTTCGTTGAGAATAAGTCCTTCCCTTTTGTGTGAATTCCCCAGCGGCTAGTTTAACACCACGTAACACCAATACATGAAAGTTACTAGTATAACCTAATAAGTAGCAATTAGCAACAAAAATCGGCTACAGCCTGTTCATTACACCGTGCTAAGGTAAATAGTTAGCAACTTGTAACTACGGAAGCTCATCATTGCGCTTACCAAGCCAGTCATTACCCATAGACTCCTCCATTCCTCCATACTTAATTTGAGAGAGGGAGGGAGGAGGGGAAAGGAGAGGGGGGAGAGGTCCTACTGGCCCATCACTGTGAAGAAATGAATCGGAAGAAGATGATCAACTCCATGGAGATACTGTGTAAGATGTGTGTGCTCTATGTTTTCTTATTATTCCAAATCAAACCGTCCATAACGTTTTTTCTATTGATGTTATTACATTATTCCAAAACTTAAACGCAATATTCATCGCATGCCGCCTTTGTAGAGAAGCATGCACCCGCCAATTTCCCAAAACAGCACCAACACGGATTCATTCCGATATCACGGCATTTTATGAAATCATTGAGTGTACTGCAAAATAGCCTTGGATGATTGTAACACCCACATTTTGCAATTCTATTAAAATGCCAAGAATTAATAAAGCTAGGTCACATAAATAGCCTAGGAAAAATTTTCTTAAATTAAATTGTAAAATGTGCACATCATTTTCATGCATCATAAATCACTTCATATGTTTTTATGCATTTTTGCCTTTATTTGGATATTTTATTGCATGGGAAATATCCCTAAATTATTTTTATGGAAATTGTTTAAGAAAAACATCAACACAGGAATGGTGACAAATATCGTATTTGCAAATATACATATATAGAGCAAGATAAAAAATGGTGCATCTAGATTAATTATTTATAAAGTAACGTGTCTGCCGATATACTTTGCAAAAGAAACGGGAACATCAGTTCTCATGAAACACCAACTTTGGAACCTAGTTGAAGAACTGTTCGATTTTTTGTTACTTACATTCTGCATGAAGCGCAAAACATCCGAGAAGAAGAAGCGTAAGCAGCGGAAGTGCATTGACCAGGTTTGTGCACTTCTCCATGATCGACGCGCGTAGAGCTTTGTGGTCTCAGGGAATTTGTTGGCCTTTTTTTTTTCTTTTTCCTCGTATATATACCTTGTGGAAGAGAACACGTTGGGTGTGGAATGCAATGCTTTCTTGACTCACTGTTCATCCACTATTTGTAGATATGCATGTTTGCATGAGATGAGAACATCCAAGGTTTCTGATAGTAATTAATAATTAGCAATAATAACTGGGCTATAGGCTGGTCAATTTACTCGCAACGTTTTGATTTAAGCATGAATAGTCATGGCGCCTACGTACCCTGGCAGTGACAGAGTCTAGCTTCCTCCATCCGTAATTCCTTTGTCCTGGATGCATGCATGGTTGCATTCAACTTTAGCAAACACTGAATGCTATACCAACTATGGTTTGGGGTCAATTCAGAATGAAAAGTAAGTAGTAAGTATATATTTTTGGCAAGCATTAAAAGCATGGCTAATTAACCACAGGCCGATCACCGTCAGCACGTATATATTTGAAGTTTTGAACCTTCCAGCTGGAAGGGTAGTATAAGTCGGTCACGCACATGGCTTCACAAATTAAGCTTGCATGCACCGGTTCTCGGCTTGACGATCTGTTGTTCGATGTACGTTGAAGCCGCAAGCCCCCTGTGTTGGTATCGTTCCTGCTGTTAACAGCGGTCGTTGGCGTCACGGTTTGTCATCCTCAGGTTATGGCTGCCCCGGACCACGTACGACGCGGGTATCGTGGCCCTCACCGAGGCAGTCCATCGGCGCGCGGCAGGGAGAACGCCTCGAGGCACAAGCACATCCCCATGTATGTACAGGCGGGTCGGCACCGTCACCGTCAACCGGCTGCTCGATCAGCCGTCAGCCGTCCAACGACCACCTGATCGAGCAGCCATGACCGTGAGCAGCAAGCATAACGTGGTGCGCCACGGAGCCTGGCTTCACGTTCCCGGCCGGCAGGTTCAGGTTGTTGCCGTCACCGTCCGGGTCGTCGTCGCAGTACTCGGGCACGGCAACCCAACGTCTAAGTTTAATTTGCTCTCGTGACCCGAGTCGAAGTTTTGCTCGTGACCGACTCGGTCGGTCGCGCGCTAGCCCAACTCGACGGCCGGGGGACGTTGGTTGGTTCTTTTTATAGGCGAGACACGAGGCAGGCCGCTGCTGTCGGTTTGCGATTCGATCTCCTCCTCGTCGTGCACTGAGCTCGCGGAGCCGCGAGAAACCAACAAGGCAAAAAAAAAAATCCGATGGCCGCCGCCCAGCCGTCAAAGGCCAGCGCTCCTCCCAAGTCCGTCGCAGAACAGAACGGGCGATGCGGTACTGCGTTTCGTGCGCCATCATTGACCTCAAGTACGACATCTGGGAGCACATCGAGAAGGACTTCCTCTTCGACCCGGACCGCGACGCCGAGGCCGAATCTGACGACCCTGATGCAAACGCCGAGGGTGACCAACCGGGCGTCAACCTCGACGACGCTGATCACGACGTTGTTGGCTGCCCACTCTACCAGCCGGACGGCAAGGAAGAAGAGGAGAAAGAGGAGGGGGGGCGAGCTCTGGAAGGAGTTCACGGAGAACTACTGGAAAGCGAGCGGGTACGACGACCGAATGAAGGAGGTTGATGCGATCGCGGAGGTCTTCTACGACACCGGCATGGACGAGGAGACGCGCACGGCCACCATCAACAGGATGTGGCTGCACATCCAGGAGGAGCTAAGCGACAGGGCCAGGGCCGTCAGCACGGGGGAATTCAAGTTCTAATAATCTCACGAGAGAGCCATCCTCGTGCACGAACGAACTAATGATTTTCTATGTAGCTGAAACTGGTCTGATGCTATAAATTTAGTCAGATTGCCGATATATTTTCTCTCGAATAATGCTAAACTGTAGCTGAACAATGCGGTGACGCGACGCCCTTGCCATTCATTTCACGTGCATCACCGTCCGGCTCGCTGCACTGGGATCCTTAATTCCTGATCACCACCAGAATGTCGATCGGCGCTGTGCTTCAACGACGCGCCGCCGGCGCCTCTGGTCCGGGGGAAGCCAGCCGGCCGCAAGCCCCCTCTCCCTGTGTTCGTACGTCTCGCTCCTGCCGTGCCGCAGCAGCTGTCCTTGGCTTCATGGTTGTCATCATCAGCTCTTTCTGTTCCGGACCGGACTCCGATCCTCCAGAAGCAGCTCCGCAGTCCTCGAGGAATAGATCCATCCGTTGTTACTACAAGGGAGCCGCGCGCGGACACCGAGCAGGATGGCGGGTACGTGCTCGGCCAGGCCGTGCATGTGTCGATGCCCGGCGTGCAGCCTTCCGCGTTGTTTTTTGTTTGGAATTTCACTAACCATATCCTGGTGTCAATATCAATCAATACACGTTACTTTGCAATGATAATTTAGCGGCAAAACCTCTGGTATGACAATCTGCACAAATACTTTTTGGGGGTAAATTTGCACTTATACTTAGAACATGAAGTGCATGTTCAATCCATTTCGTGATGAGCATCTCCAACATTTTTGAAAAAAAAAAATGGTACTCCCTGAAGGTCAATTTAGGTTGTCAGCCAAAAGAACTTCTTCCAACCGTTCTGTAAAGGAAGTTGCATCAATGATCGTGTGTCATCTCATCATCCTGCTCAAGTTGCCTTGGCGCGCGAGATGCTGCTGCTGCTGCTGCTGCCGTTTTTCGGCCTGCAGGACAACCAAGACGTGCCGGCTGACGACGGCGGCTTTGAGGACAAGGACGGCGTGGCGGCGGCGGCGGCGGAGAAACCGGTGAGCGCGGCCGGGTTCAAGACCCGCCTGCACATGAGGATGTTCCTCAAGGCGTTCTTTGACCCGGACATGGACGCAGACGACGAGGGCAAGGACACGGACGAGGCGAAGAAGGCCGAGGTGGCGAGCTGGAATCAGGGCCTTAGACGATGGGGAGAGGCCATGGCGGCCATCGCCATTGCGCGGTGAGGTGGTGACGAGCGGTAGGACTCTGCCGTTGTGCCACGGCCATGGGGCGTCGGCGCAACAGCCGTTCCGTTCGTTGTTGCGCTGTCACTCCCGGCCGGAGATGTCCGCGGAACTCCTTCCCGAGCGCGGCGTCTTTAATATGGAGCCAGGCAGCGCGGCGCTAGCTAGTCCTTGCGGCCGTGACGGCACGTACGCGAATAAGCTGACGAAGTGGACGCATGGGGCAAAAGGGTATCTTCGTTGTAGGATGAGGGAGGGCTTCACTGGTGACGTTTTGGGGGCTGCGACGATGCTTACTAGTGTCTAATTGATGGAACACGTGCCAAATTCATTGTTCACCCCCCGCGGCGGAGGTGGCTGTGAAGAGAGGTGAACTCCGCTTTCAGTACGAGTCTTGGTTTTCAACTTGTGAACTCCAATCAACATTTTTTTTTCTTGTGATACCTGGTGATCTTGACTTTGTTGGATCTGCAACCCACCACTAGACGCTGCGGCGCGCCCATCTTTCACTGTAGACCAAGTTACCATGCCATTTAGTCGCCGCTGAAATGGTCATAGTACCTTATCCTGCATGTGTACTCGTTAGTCAACATCAAATTGCCTTCTTTGTACAAAACTCAGTGCGACACAAGGGAAGAAATATTTTCAATCGATCTCATCCCAGGTCACAAATCCTTTTTGTATGAGTTAGAAGCTCTGAAGGCAACGACGGATGTAGAATACATGAAAAAAAAAGGGCAACGACCATGCACAAGAAACAGATGTTTTTCACTTGAGATGTTTGAAAAACCTTAGCATATATCCAAAACTATTGTAGCGTAATCACTTTAACGGCCAATTCGTATCATCCTTTGGTTACATACTGTATGTTGACTAAACTCGAATTCTATGTTGGAAAGAAGACTACTGACGACTGAATAATGCACTGCCCTTTGGCCTGCTTGACACAGTACTGTAGGTCATCCGACAACTTTCGGCATAAACGCACTACTGCAATTCATCCGACAACAATGAACGATACATGCAGGTACTAAAAAACTCATAGCTTGTATGTCAACAGCCGGCATACACACACTTACACAGCTCACCCGACAGCAACCCCAATGATCCGTTCACTTGATGACAACCCTCACAAAGCAACCACGACACGAACTGCCCAATCAAGTAGTTTACACACTCGGCAAATTTCTTCCAATCACGTTCATCAATTCAACAAGAAATAGTACACCCATTAGAGAACAAATTAGTTCTTGAACAAGAATAATCAAGAGCGAAGGCGCAATATCAAATGCGAGATTCTGGCGTTGCTGACATAGAACCAGAACTGCATAGAACGCGACCTTGGCTGACCCGAAGCAGAGCGACGGCTCGCGTACGTAGCTGTATCGGAGCGATGAGGCGTCGTTTGGCTCAAATGCGTAGAACTTGAGCTGCGGCGGTGGAGCAACGCCGCGAAAGAAGACGAACTGGGGAGGCCGCCTTGGCGTCGGGTGCGCAACACAAAGTCGCCCGGCTGCCTGCTCTGAACGCTGGTGCGGATCAGCTGTCGTGGAGCGGGGCGAGGGTAGCGTTGACAGTGATTAGGGTGTAACCTTCATCAAAGGTCAGGCCGCAGACGTGTCGTGGATGGCGCGC
>LAPY01002383.1:53281-65599 GCA_000970635.1 Eragrostis tef
TTTCATTCTGACCTGGCATATCAAGAACATTTTTATTGTCCTTTTCTTTGGCCAAGACTAGTGAGGCAAATCAGGAACTAAAGCAATAAAGTTGTGAATGTTCAGTTGAGCAGCATCTACAAGCAATTGGTTATTTTGAGACTTGAAAGATAAATGCGAATGTCTTTGTTGTTCATTCAAACAGTGACATCAGAATATTGAATCATGGATAATGCATGGCCAATGAATCGCAGCAATGGGTTAGTTCGAAACTTAAATTCCTTTCGCTGCCTGATGTGCTATTAATTTTTTTTTGTTGAGCTAAAATTGTTCATCGTGTTGTTGTGAAACCAAACCTTATTGCTAATACAAAATTAATTTCTTTTAGCTGCTTTGAAATATACATAACTCTAGGTTAGGTGTATACACTCTGGTTCATGGTATATTAGGATATATCCATAATATTTAGTTCAAAACGGGACAGTATCAAATCAGAGTTGTCTGATTATTTTGCTATTTATTTTTACATTCTATTTCGCATTATGCCTAGCCTGCCTTGGTTGCTCCAGTTCCATGTAGTGCTCCCTTGCTTCCTCTGAAAGCCTGCTCATTATAACAGACACACATCCACAAATCTCTTGATTATTTATAGCAGAACCTAAAGTATGCTCCTCTGTAATGTAGCTCCAAAATTTGTATTGTCTGCAAATCTCCTTCATGTGTGATATGTTTCAGCAGAGACATACATTGCTTCATGTAAGATTTCTACAACCTGAGGCGTATAGTGATCCAACATATTGTTGCTTCATGTAAGATATCTACAACCTGAGGTGTATAGTGATCCAACATATTTCTATATATTTTGAGACAAGCACTAAATTAAATTTGCATCGTAAAAAGTATTATCAGTAGGAACGCCTTGAACACGTAGTATCGATGCTATCTCCATCAAAATATTTGATCCACACGACAATGTATTTATGCCTTACCTGGTTTGAAGCATGAATAGTTTCTAATCTTTGTATTTTCCACTCTTTAGCAATGTGAGTTCCAGCTAACGATAAATAGAAGCTCTAGTGATTTTAGATTGAGGTGAATTTCATGTTCTTGGAGACTCATTTCAACATAGATGCCCTGGCGATCTTTGCTTGTGTACAAGGATCTGACCTGTGACCTTTATCCTCACCTAGCTGCATTTTTAGATCCAGAAGATGTGCCTTTTTTCATGTTGTTATTTCTTCTGGTTTTTTGTAGCTGCATGATGTGTGACGGCATGCGCAATAGATAATACAACACTTCAGCCAAATAAATGGCGTGCACTGTATTTTGCTTCCTGGATGGTGTTTTTTTCCTAGCAAATATCCAAAAAATATTGTTTCTTAGATTCTTGTCTCTCTTACATTGCTGCTTATATATTTTGTTTTTGTTTGCTCATCCATCGTTGAACGGATTTTTACCATTTGTTTCTAATGCCATCGTTCTTTCAAAACTTAAAGGCACTTTTGTACTGGAATGTTTTCTGATGCTCTGAATAGCTTCTCAAGCTGTGGTTTTCTGCTGCAAATATGTGAAATTCGGGTGCTTAATGTTGGGAACTATAGCTCTGCGATTGCCCATCCTTTTGTTGTTGTGATGTGAACTAGAGCTGGTGACGTTGTGACACATTGAACAGATAGTGCCTTGGTCAATGTATATCCGTATGAGCAATGCTTTAGTTTGCCAAATATTTTGTTGGGCCACGACAGCATCCTTGTGAAATAGTTGGACTATTGAGCCTCCCTATCATGTACCTACCTGACCTGTCAGATGCTATCTGCACTTATGATTGTGATGAACTGCATTTGCCTAGGCTACATTAACCTGCTTGGTAAGTAAATTGCAAATATGTATACTAGAACAATGGAATACATATGAGTGCCCTGTTATTTGATCGCAATGTTCATCCTTGATTTTTGCCATCTACATCTTTGTTTCTCACTAGTTTGTGTTGTACCAGAAAATTCAGGAACTTGTGGTTTCAGGACTTGAAGGGTAAATAACTCGCTGCGCTGTTAGGTGTATGATCCACTTAAGCAGCAAAATATGTAACAGTTTATCGATGTGGACGGCCATCTCGTTTTCTTTCACGTGTGGTTTCAGCACAGACTGTTCAAGCTCTAAAGCAGTTTAATACACCCTCGCAAAAAAAAGAGAGCAGTTTAATGCAGATGTGATGATGAGATTATTGTGCGTCTGAATTACATGATAACAAACCCTGTTTTTAGGGCGAAAATTTTAACAAGCGGCGCACTCCGCTAGCTGTTTACTATCTTTGCTGTGTTGTAAAATCACACATCGCATGACACATACCAGTCATGGTACAAACAGTGGTTTGTGATTGTTGGACACAAAATTTGGTACTTTTTGTTATGCAACACAGGATATAACATCCCAACCTATAAAAGTAAATAAAATGACAACAGAAATGATAGAAGCATGCGGCACGCCGGCACAGTTAGTGCAGTGCTATTGTCCTAAGGCCGGAAAATGCTGCAACCGTTTGGCGATGCGCATCTCCAACAGCACGACGGCTGTGGCACACAGGCCGCCAGCAAGCCCAAACAGCCCAGACTTCAAATGGACGTTGTTCCCAAGCTGGCCCTGCTAGTAAAGCTGGACGGTGACTCCCAAATTGGCTAAGGCTACGCCAAACGTAGCTAAGGCCATTAGCTACATGAAAATAATACGTCAGAAGAGAAGGCATTCCAAGCAAACGCAAGCAAACAAATGAAAGAGAAGGTACATACCCAGTCCCACTGTTGTACCAGAAAATTCAGGAACTTGTGGTTTCAGGACTTGAAGGGTAAATAACTCGCTGCGCTGTTAGGTGTATGATCCACTTAAGCAGCAAAATATGTAACAGTTTATCGATGTGGACGGCCATCTCGTTTTCTTTCACGTGTGGTTTCAGCACAGACTGTTCAAGCTCTAAAGCAGTTTAATACACCCTCGCAAAAAAAAGAGAGCAGTTTAATGCAGATGTGATGATGAGATTATTGTGCGTCTGAATTACATGATAACAAACCCTGTTTTTAGGGCGAAAATTTTAACAAGCGGCGCACTCCGCTAGCTGTTTACTGTCTTTGTTGTATTGTAAAACACATCGCATGACACATACCAGTCATGGTACAAACAGTGGTTTGTGATTGTTGGACACAAAATTTGGTACTTTTTGTTATGCAACACAGGATATAACATCCCAACCTATAAAAGTAAATAAAATGACAACAGAAATGATAGAAGCATGCGGCACGCCGGCACAGTTAGTGCAGTGCTATTGTCCTAAGGCCGGAAAATGCTGCAACCGTTTGGCGATGCGCATCTCCAACAGCACGACGGCTGTGGCACACAGGCCGCCAGCAAGCCCAAACAACCCAGACTTCAAATGGACGTTGTTCCCAAGCTGGCCCTGCCAGTAAAGTTGTAAAGTTGGACGGTGTGAAAGGAGTCTTAGCCTAGTGGTTAAGACACTCGAGTAATATTTTTGAGGTCCTGAGTTCGACTCCCGGTAGGAGCGAATTTTCTAGGATTTACCGGCGTTATGCAGTTAAGTGGTAAGCGGCGTTCCCGTCGATAACGAGGCGCCTTTGGTGACTTCGGAAATCTCCAGATCTGCTGGGTGCTCAGTCCTTCGGAGGTGTTCATAAGGGTAGGGTTTGCGTACGTGTGTTCATAGAGGTGAGTGTGCGTGCGTGTTGTGAGCGTCTGCGTTGTACCGTGTAATTCTCATAAAAAAACGTAAAGTTGAACAGTGACTCGCAAGTTGGCTAAGGCTACGCCAAACGTAGCTAATGCCATTAGCTACATAAAAATAATACGTCAGAAGAGAAGGCATTTCAAGCAAACGCAAGCAAACAAATGAAAGAGAAGGTGTACATACCCAGTCTCAGAATATGATGAGGATGACGAGTCCACGTTCACCGGGCAGGGGCCTGATTCCCTTGCAGAAGCAGATGACCTGTGCAGCGGTTTCAACGAAAGCAAAAAACACTTCGCACCCTAGAAGAAAACCGGCGAGGCTGAAACAAACAACATTAATTAAACAAGGTGAATACTTGTTTAGACTGTGAGTGCACTCTGGTTTTGAGATACAGTACAATATGTTTCCTCGCGTGATCAGTTTATATCAGAATTTTACCTATGAATCAACTGAAGATTATTATCCAGTTCTTCAGGGCAAAATTTCTATTGTTTTTGTGTCAGGGGCAATTTTATCTAGGAGCGTCCAACAACTAAGTGAAGGCAACTAGTACTTATCTAGACCTGCATGAAGTCAGAGAGGGCATGTTCATGTTCCAGTAAACTGTAACAAATTTGCTTCTAATATGTTTATTTATTTACATAGATATTTATAGAAAAAACGAATGGTCAAAATAATAAAAACGGAGGGAGTAGCTTGTTACCTGTAGGGCGAGTACTGCTCCACGCCTTGTTGGAAAATGTGGTACCCATAGCGCAAAGGCAGAGTGTGGCGACTCTAAGGAGGACGAGGAGAACGTCAACAAGATGCGCCATGATCAGGACCTGCACCAGCGCACAACAAAACAAATGTTAAGTACATGTTATATTGGATTTTTGAATAAAGTTTCATAGCTATATGTGGTCTAGTATTTTGATGTTAAGTACATGCTTTCGTTACTTATAACAAGCGCAAGCGCAGAGAAAAGAAAAGGACACCCAGTTTTGCATCACTTTAATTTTTTTTGAGCCAAAGTTTTGCATCACTTAATATTGCGGCCCTTGTTGGGGAAAGGCTCAAACTGGCTCCCACACATACACACGTAAATTCGACCCATATACCCCTTCCATTCCGCACACGAAACGGACCTTCCATCAACTCAGGCCCATATACCCCTTCCATTCCACGCACGAAACGGACCTTCCATCAACTCAGCCCTCTCCTACTTTAGCTGGGCCTTTTCTCCTCCTGATTTCATTCAACCCAATTCAGCCCATTCCCCTTCCATTTGCTATTCTTCTTTTCCTCAGAAAAAAATTTGCTATTCTTCTTCCTCCGGACGTTCAAACGCAGCCATTCCTCCATGCGAAAATAGCAGCGCGAAGACCCGGGAGTCCGGGACTCGGAAGTCAGATGCGGGTTCGCCATCGGTGGTAGGTACGACGGACTCCATACGCCCAAAACCGAAAACCCTCAAGCACAGCACCACGGTGTCCATCAGACGACCTCTGGGGTGGCGCGTGCGATATCCAGGAGCAACGAGGAGCTCCAGGCGCCGGTCTTGGGGAGGTGTCTCGTGGAGTCGTGGTCAGTAATGGCGAGGTCCAGGCTCGTGGGGCCACGTAGCACGGCTCCGGGTGCGGATGCGCGCGCGATCATGACTGGCGTGGGCGTGTGATGCCTAGGTGCTCGTGCTGGCCAAGAAGGCGTCGGCCTGGCCATCGCGCGAGCCCACCGATTCATCGTCGTCGCGTCCAAGGAGCTCTGCTCACCACCATGGTCTCCACTCCTCCATGGCGGCCCGCCTGGCGTGGGGCACCAAACGATGGACGATGAATCCTACGCTGTTGACGGCGGCGCGCTCTACAAAAGCACCGCGGCCATTGGGAGCTTAAGCGAGGTCAATGGAGGTCGGGCCGCGCGATCGCAGAGAAGGGCACCAGAAGAAATCTTACCTTCACGGGAAGACTGAAGAGGGTTCCGGGGGGAGGAAAGCAGACGAACAAGAGGGACGCCGACGCCGGTGTGGAGTTCTGGGCTGCGATCGATACCAAAGGAGTAGTACGCTCGATTTGTTTTTTTTGAAGGCATAGTACGCTCGATTTAAGCTTTTGCCAAGGATGTATAGCAAAAGTACTAGTGCGCGCGCCGCGCGCGTCCCTTTCGGATCGAGCTGACGCGCTGGGCGTTCGCGACCGCGGGAGAGCCGGGGCCGAGCCGTCACGAAATCTCGAAAAAGAACAGTCGAAAGAAGAGGGAAGCGCGTGTTCAACTCTTCGGAATATCCAGCGCCCCGGCACCCTGTCGCGGACCTCCTCCTCCGTCCGCTCTTTTTTTTTTATACAAAGTGTACTCATATATATTAAACAGATAAACCAGAGTACAAAGCAAAGGGATTAGCTCCCTTTAGATTACAGAGCACCCCAACATGGGTATAGGTACCTAACATAACTAAAGAAGCAACTAGTAAACAAGCAACCGACAAGCTGACCGCCGAAGAGCTGCCTGGAGGGCCTCACGGCAATAGTGTAGGTTGATCGAGGGACTTAATGCCTGCTTGACAAAGTATCGTCGGTGAAGCTGAATGCATATGTCATTCACCAGGACGCAGAAGAAAGACAGGACCAGTGCCTCTAGAAGGCAGAACTTTCGAAGCCAGACTTTCTGGATCCGAGTTGCAATGGCCGGACCACCCGTGACGGTTGACAGTCTTGAGACTTCGAGCACGGAATGTTGCCGTTGCCGTGGATGTCGAGGATTCCTGAATCGTAACGGTGTGCCTGTCATGTGGTCACTGATAACGCACAATTAGGCATGAACCATGACACACTCCATGAACACGTTGCACGCCACGTGCCTGCAAAGGGTTGTGCATGGCGGCCACGTTGTGGCTGTCGCTGAGACCCGGACTTGGCCGGAGATGTGGTCGCCGGAGGAGCGAGGAGCCTGCTGGTAAGCTTGTCGCCGATTGAGTTGTTGTAGAAGGTGTAAAAGCGGCGTGTAGTGGATCTGCTGCTCCTTCTCCATGTGTGGGCGACGACGACCAACCGGATGGTCGGCGAGTCAGCCAAGGGGCGCACGTCGGCCTGGTGAAGGCGGAGGCGTCGAGGTGAGGTAGACCTGCAGCTGGAGAAGGCACCAGAGCGCCTTTGTCGATGAGGTCGCGCTTGATGTAGTCCTCTGACGTCAGGGTGGGGCGGCGTGAAGGCCGACGAGGGTCGGTCGGATGCGCAGCGGCGACGAAGGATTAGGTCGTTCCCCCACCAGATCCAGCGCTGGACGGCGCAAATCCGGCGACGGACCACCGTGGAGGCTCATGTACGTCGGCGTCGTGGTGGGGCAGTGTGACGATGACTAGGGATGAAAACGGATCGGAGCGGAGCGGATAATACCTTCCTCATATCCTAATCCATATTTTTTCATCGGATTTGGGGCGGAGCGGATAACATGCGGATGCGGTTATGGATACGGATATTTCCGGTTGTCGGAAATGGGACGGATTCGGACCGGAGGTGGATCAGAAGCGGAACTTCAAAGTTCAGACATAATATGTCTATCAATAGAGAATTATATGTTCATAAATAATTCATCAAAAGATGTAGAATAGTTAGCAGCAACCATACAATATCCAAACAAATCACACCATATTAACGACAAGTTCTTAGTTTATAAAATATAAAAGGAAACACGTAAAAAAATGTTCTCAAGCAAACTCCTCTAATTTCTCTTTATTCTCTGCCCCAGTCTCCCCATTACTCCATGATCAAGCCTCATCATCACTCGGCATTTCTTTTCCCTACAATATAGGAAGCCTTGTTGGCTATAGGATTACACGCAATGACTAGGTTATAGATAGATGTGGACTGTGGTTTGTGGGTCCGACAAGTATTGTCGGATTGTCCTATTTTGAGGTTTGGATTATCCGCTTTAATATCTCGGATAATTCATATCCGTCGGATTTTATGAACCCCATATCCTAATCCGCATCCGCATGATATCAGATCGGAGCGGGGCGGATTCTCTATGATATCTAAAATCCCACCCCAAATCCTCGAAAATCGGATTCGGACCGGATCAGAGCGGATAATTATCCACACCACTTTCACCCCTAACGACGACGGCTCCGGTCGCTCCCCTCTCGAATCCCGCTAAGGACAGCGCAGATCCGGCGATGGGGAAGCCGGGAGAGCCATGGACGCTGGCGACGAGGATGGAGGGCGACGTGGAGAAGAAAACTAGTGCTACATTATTTGAACTCACCTCCATCCCCAAGCCTTCGTCGAATGGAAGGATGCCGCCGGCGTCGAGACGAAGCTCAACGGCGGCGACGACGGCCCAGAGGAGGGAGAGCAGGCGGCGCATGGCCTAAAGAAATCAACCGAGAGAAGCTCCTACTCTACTTCTACTACTAGATCTACTAGTGGGGGGGGGGGGGGGAGGGGGCCCGGGGCGGCGGCGGTGGGGGAATCCTAGGCGAGGTGCGGGAGCGAGAGCCTGAGCGAGTTCTTTCCGGAGTGCCGATCTCCGTCCGCTCTTTTGTTTCCACTTTCGGCGGTGGAGGGCCCGTCCCACGTCCTCTCCTCTTTGCATATCTTGCCAAACCCCGGCAACCGCAAAGGGATAGGCAGGCACTCGGCGCGCCTCGGACAAGTCATGACGTGGCCGGGACAGTTCGGGTCAGTTTGGTTCTTTTGCCACTGCTTGCTTTGCCGAGCTGGGCAAGAAATCAGGCATTTGGTTGTTTTGCCTGTTACCTTGCGACGTCAAGCATTTTGCTTGCCAGATATAGCTAGCCAGAACTGCTCTCCGTCCCTGGTAAGGCTAGCTTTGCCCAGCAAGTGGAGGCAAGCTAGGCCAGCAAAAGAACCAAACTGACCCTTCGTGTTCAGACCACCTCAGTTCTGTCTTTCTGTAGCTCAAGCCACCTCAGTTCTGGCCGGGACATCTTATTTGTGAGTTGTGACCACCATTTCGTTTTGTTTAGGAGAAAACAAAAATATGGTTCCCAAAGATGATTGCACGGGCATCAGAAAATTACGATGTTTAGGAGGGTTTGAATTGCTACCTGCACAAACCACGTGTATATGCTTTGTCGGACTACCGTTGACTGAAAGTCGTATCAGAGTCTTTTTTTTTCCTTTCAAAAAGGAGAAATTTGCTGGAATTTAGAGTGGTGCTCCTGCTCAACAACAGCATGGGGCACGTTGCTACAAAAACTAGGCATCTTTTGTTTTTCTTCAGATGAAGCCTGCCATGGATTCCATTTCAGTTGAGGATCACATGTACACAGGCAAAAGGGTTAATCTAAGAAGCCTAGTGTGCACGTACTGTGACGCCAAGGTCAGATGATGGCCCCTCATACCCATTCTGACAAGATGTTGTGGACTTCAGGTTAAATTTACAGTGAAGTCTGTTTATGATCATCTGACCAGTTTATGGGTTATGGCCCCTCATAGAAACATATCTGGAACGCTAAGCTTTTAATAAAAATAAAAATATTTATGTGGCTAATTGAAAAAGCTATACTAATTTATGTGGAACGCTAAGCTTGTAATATGGTGAGAAGGAAGTGACAAGGAGATCGACCCCACCTATTACTTCTGTTCTCAACCAGAAACTATAGATATGTTATTTCAGTATATTGTTGCAAAGGTGATAGGGGTAATAATTGCCCGCTGCTTTATGGTTCATCATAACAAGAATACAGAACTAAAGCCTTCTTAGATAAACCACCATAACAAGAAGCCCTTCAGTATACAGAAATAAAGCCTTCTTAGTTCTTAGATTAACCACCATAATATTCACACAACACAGGAACCGGATAATTATGGAGCATGAGCTTCTGAGCTCTTTAAATTCAGTGATAGTGAGCAATCTGCAAATGAAAGCACTAACTACCACAATAAACCAAACAGGCAAGTAAACAAACCTGATCTTGGCCTTCCTCGTGGAGAACTGGAGGCTGGAGGTTCTGCACAGCAGAGAGGGCTCGTAGTCAGATAGCAACGCTGCAGGCCGGCAGCGCCTTCGGCGCAGCGGCCGCTAGGTCTCCTCTGGCCTTGACGCAGTAGTTGATAGTGAGGGAGTACTCAATCGTGCGAAGCAGAAAAGAAGAGGCGAGAGCGCGAAGCTGAAGGGTCGAGAGGCCTAGCGCACAAAGAAAGCACCACGGCGTAGGTCGGTGGACAGGAGCAAGACGACCGCAGAGCAACGGCACCAACAAAAGGGAGGGAGGGGGGAGGGACGCCGGTAGTACGCTGATCGCTACAGAAAGGTAGAAACATTGCATAATGCCTGAACACGAACTGGCAACATGGACATGCCCTGTCCTTGCCGTGTTTGGCAAGATCGGCAAAGATGAAAGTAATGAGCTGACGGGTTTACGAAAAGGAAGTACCGCCGTGTGAAAACTGAATGTCAGCGTGAGAAAAATGGTGGTTGGGAATGGCCAAAGAACCAGATTCTGGAGTGATTGGTGGGTAGGAAATCAACCTCTTTTACTATGAATTTCCTCTACTATTTGAATATTGTAATAATCAAAATATTTCTGTAGCAGAAGTGGCTAACAGATGTTGGGTAATATCCTTCAGGGTTAATCTACATGTGATTTTGCATGGGCAATGGTATTCCTTGGCAGCCATGCCCAATGAACAAACTTTATGTGAAAGGAATGACCAAGCTAAGTGGTTGTAGACTTCTTCATGTAAATTTACAGTGAAGTCTGTGAAAGATCATCTGACCTCCCTCACACAAACATAGCTGGAAGGCTAATCTTCCAATGAAACTCAAGATCTTTATGTGGCTAATGAAAATGAAGCTATACTAACTAAATATGGTGAGAAGGATGTGGAAAGGACCCCACCTGTTACTTCTATTCTCAACCAGAAACTATAGATCATCGGTTATTTCAGAGTATTGTTGCAAAGGTGATATGGGGGATAATTGCACACTGCTTTGGGGTTCACCATAACAAACAAGAATACAGAAATAAAGCCTTCCTAGATGAACCACCATAACAAGAAACCCTGCCCTTCCGTATACAGAAATGAAGCCTTCTTAGATGAACCACCATAATAAGAATATTCACACAATATGAGAACCAGATAATTATGGAGCATGAGCTTCTGAGCACTTCAGTGATAGTGTGCAATCCGCAAATGAAAGCACTAATTACCACAATAAACCAAACACGGGAAAGAAAATTGCATCATAAATGTTATAGAGTCCAACTGCCTATATGACAAACTCTTACTTGATTCATGGAAAGCCTAAATTTCTCTAGGTTTATGGTCTCAGTTGGCGTCAATTACTTTCAAGTTGAAACACACTCAGCAAAGAACAAGCACTAAATGAAGAAAAAAAAAAGGAAGAGCGGTTAAAGTCTGTTAGAATATGAACCATCTGTCCAACAATCACTCTTGGGATTATCTTTCACACAGCAGGGTCGCTACACTTGCGAGCCTTGTGTTCAACCATGGTTGTTATATTAAGCATACAAACATAGCTGTCGGCTTATAGATTCAGAATAACACAAATCTTAGGACTAGTGGTGAAAAGTATATTAGGTACTCCCTCTGTTCAGAAATAGATGTCACTGTTGACTTTCAGACATCACGTTTGACCGCTCGTCTTATTTAAATTTTTTATGCAAATTGTGTTTATTTTTTTACAACTTGTTTTATCATTGAATGTAGTTTAATCATGACATATTTGTTTTTATATTTGAATAAATTTTTTGAATAAGACGAGCGGTCAAACGTGGTGTCTGAAAGTCACTATTTCTAAACAGAGGGAGTAGCACATTTTACAGTCATTGAGTTCCAATTTGACAGGTTATTCAGAGATCTTGCCCTAAACAAAATTTGTTAACTTGATGAATCTGAAGCATCATCGATCATCACAGACATGATTCAGATAACTTCATGAATTTATAACAACAATGACACCTTCTATTGCGAAAATGAAAAGGTGGTTTGTTTTGATTGTTGCAAGATCTCTCTTTTCTACATGTCAGAATCACCATCTTTGTTATTCCCCAAGGAAAAAGTATACAGCACAACCACCTCGGTTTGTCACTCAGCCAAAAACAGTGTGGTTCTAAGATGTCCCTATTTTACAATCTAAGTTGCCAATACAAGAGTGATTCAAGGCAATCTACCAAAATATTGAAGCAATCAAAGAACCTTCCTAATTCACAACAAATTCTAGTTGCCCGTGTATAGTAACAGACTAAAAGAACAGGGGGGTGGGAGCAAACCTGTTCAACAACCCCCACGCCACTCAAATCCTTTGTTGTGAATCAATCACCAATGCATTGAGCATGATATGCAGGACGGCGTCGTACACCTCACCGTCGTAATGCATTCCATCAGCTGTGCATTGCTGCCCGCACCCCTGTGTGAGCTTGCCCACATCAAGCAGCAGACACGGGCCGCCATCAGCACGCAAGAGACCCCTCCGATCGACCTCTTGGTCGTAGGCACGCAGCATGGTGTCGTTCATGTGAGCCCTCTTGGCTTCAGTGTTGAGCATGCTGTTCACGAGGCGCGGCAGGCCCAGCCAGAACATATGCGGCGGCGGCACGGGAAGCGACGAGTGGAGCTAGTTGGCGGCAGCGGCGA
>LAPY01002384.1:22754-36271 GCA_000970635.1 Eragrostis tef
CTGGAGCGTGTCGGCGGCCGCGGCGGCGCGCGCGGGGTTGCCCAGCGAGGGGAGGAGCTGCGTGAGCGCGATGAGGCCGCCCAGCGCGCCGCTGGCCATGAACGCGAGGTAGAAGAACATCCGCACCGAGCGGAACGGGGACAGGACCTCACTCCGTATCCTCGCCATGGAGCTGCATGCGTGGACGGACGCAAGAGAAACGGCCGGCACTCCCGGATGATTATGGCTGCTCCGGAGCCAAGAATTGGTAGGCGCCAAGCGGAAGGAAGGAGAACAGGGGGCGGCTGGCTACCTTACCTCGCTGTCCGAAGCGGAGGGCTTGTTCGCGGCGGAGCAGCGGACGCCGGCGCGGCATGCTCTGTTGCCGGAGAGCGACGGCTTGCGAGAAATCGGCTGCGAGGAGAAGCGCGGTGCCGCGCGCAGGGCGCAGGGTACGGAGACGGAGACTGAGGTCGTCGGAGCGGGGAGGGTCACCGCCATCACGGAGCAGCAGGTTCGCATGCCTGCCTGCCTGCAGAGTGCAGGCCCGCGCGTCTGGTCCGCATCTCGCTGTGGGTGATAGGATTTCGTTTTCTACCCGCCACTTGGTTTGTGGCGGCAAACGCCACAACGGGAGGCAGGGAGAGGCTCTGCCTCGACCTTACGCTGCTGCATCCACTCTGCACTAGTACCATGGGCAGGCTAATCTCAAGCTTCCAAGGTTGGACAACGTACTCTGGCTCATTCGCTGAAGATGACAGTTGACGCCCGTTGCACGAAGCTTGTCATTGCCTTAAGCTCATATTCCGTATGGTCTTTAAGGTACATGGGCCGCGCTTGAAAAAAGAAAAAACAAAACCAAAGAAGCACAGCAAATCGATGGGCACGACGTCTTCTGCCAAATTATTTCGTCTAGACATAAGTCTCTTATATTGTACTAAAATCAACAGTTCATCACTAGTGTTCAACGATTAATCACACTGAAAGCATAGAGAAACATACTGCAATGAGCACCTGGTGCCACGATTGACAGGTAAGCAACAACCGGCACACATTTCAAAGGAAAATGGTCCCAAAATTACATTCACAAAGATTCTCCATGAAGCTACATTTTCCTTTCTTTGTACATTGTATGTACCAAGCACTACAAATGAGACCGACACTCAAACACTCTCCACAAGCTAAACCCAAAAAACAATGAAAAAGAAACAGAAGCGAGAATACACAAACACACGGAGCAAAACCCAGAAGCTCCCAGCAGAAAGGGGCTACTTGCTTATACTATACACATACACAAACAACTAAAAACAGCCTACCAAATCAATGTTCATATAGATAACAAAATAATAACAATATTACACCTCATTGGTTAGAGTCAATTGGTTTGCCAGACCTTGCCTGTGAAATCCGGTTAGCGTAGATAGTTACTAGGCGCAATTGCGTGCTGCTGAGACCCTCCAAGTATGGAGCAAATGCTTTCCCAAGCATAATGTAGATGTCCACCAAGCAAAACACAACAGTCTAAAATAAAATAAAATAAATCAAATAATCAGATAGTTATCACAGTGTGATGCAATAGTGATTAGAGGTAGACAAAAATGCCAGTGAGAGATCAAAAAGACATGTAACAAAGAAAAAGGGCAATGGAAAAACAAGATAAATCCAGAACCTCGAATGTACCCACCTTTCGCACATCTGGACTTTGGTTATTAAAAGCATCAAATAGTGCTGGCAAAAACGTAGGCAACTGATCAATCAACTCCTCTTGGGAAAGGCGCCCAATAAGCTGTACGATTATCAGAACAAATCAATCAGCAACAGTGTTTATACAAAATGTGTTTAATTTACTATTTTCTGCGGGTATTAATTTACTACTTTTGAACAAGGCACGCATGATTATTCCTCGGGATTCATTCAACTAACATGATTTTTCACACTAGGTTAACTTGCCGCCAACCAAAGGTTGTGACGCCCTCAAATGAGCATCATATATACTCAAATCAGAACTCACAAAATATAAGCCTGACATAACACAAAAGAATGAAAAAAAATTGTGGATTAAAAAGAGAGAACTGCAACAAGGGAGTAGTGTGTTAAGAGATATAATTTCCCTAGCCCGACCGATCCTCACATGCGTACAGTTAGACAGTGACAGGAACCGATCCTCTAGCTGTTGTACCAAGTATACCCTGTAGTCTGTACACACCAGGTTATGCCTAGGCCATATACAACAGCCACTCTCATTTCAATTCAACATGAGTGTCAAATATTGGTTTGCAGTGCCGCAAAGATTGCTGATAAGATCATTCAGGTCCATTTAAAACTAAGCAATGTGTTATGCCATTCAAACTAGTGTGGGGAAAAAAAAGCTCAGATAGTGATAGGAAGTCTGCGCATATGAGATGGTACCTTTGTCAAACAGTTGATACACACAACAAGTATCTTCTCATCATCACTGACCAATAGAGGTACTATAACCTGCATGCGAACCAAAGATCATTGATGTCCTATTATAGTAAATTGCACAAACGGGAAAGGTGAATAGTAAAGAGAATATTTGTACATACAGCAAGACATCTGAAAGCATCATATTTCGCTAACAGAACATTCAAGCATTGGTTTGCCTCATTCGAGATCTGCAGAGCAACAAAATAATGTGGGGCCAGGGGCCCATGAAAGTTAGACATAGGGCCACAAATCCTAGTTCCTGACTTGCAATATGCAAAACCATAGTATGGATTACAATGGACAAAAGGTAAGACCTTAGCAACCGCATCTTTGGTCACATGCAGGAGTTTTTCAAGAACAATCTCAATAGAGTCTTCAATGGCATCTTTCTGGCAGAAAATAACTTTTAGTAACAAAGAAAGGGCAAGTCAATCAGCTAACCCAACCTTGTTCCCGTGCACAAGAAATCAGACCTGATTGTTGAGCATCTCCGCAATTAAAGATAATGCAAGCTCTCTTGTCGATGAATCAGAGTCATCCAGAACCTCAAGCACGGTTGTTAAGATTTGATTGAAGTACTGTTGACAGATTGAAACCCGACATTAGTAGGCAAATATTGTAGATTGAAACTTGCCTTGCTATCTTAGTCGTAAGGAACATTAGTATGATAATCAGATTGCGAACCTTTGCCCAAATGGAGCTACTGTTATCGAGGGAAGCGTTAACCAACTGTTGCAATGCCTCCCGCTTTTCCAAGCTTGAAACTTCAGCGTCATTACTTATCTAAATGGTTGAGTTTCATGAGTTATAATAACTGAGACAGATTTAAATAATAAGAGAAACAAAATCGCAGGACAGTGATGGACTGGCAATTTAAGAATATCAAGGGTTTTCGATTGGTACCTGATGAAGAAGTTGTGGTATGCTCAACCCATTGTCAGTATGTATGCTGGTCTTTATAGCACTAAGATTCGCAATCATATCCCCGTCGTGCACACTTTCTCCAGTGGTTGAACCAATAGTATTTTGCCCATCGGAAGTGTGAAGCCGGCTGAAATCTAACCGAGGAGTGCCAGTGGCAGTGTCCCCGTCTAATGAGGCATCAGTTTTCTCCGGATAGTTTGTCCAAGAATGTGCAGCTTCCACAACCGAGCTATTATTATTTTTTGATTCTCTACTTCTATTTAACAGAACTTCAGTTTCAGTGGACGGTTCCAAGCTTTGGATGGCATGATCTATGCTCATATCAGAAGTTGTCCGACCTATAGAGACATTATGCAGTGTTGATTCTTGCACTGTACTTGTCTTCTTTCCTCCTTCAGCATCAAGGGAAGTAGAAGAATACCGACCAAAAGGATAGTTCTTCTTGGATGTCAGTGCATAGCCATCCTCCGATGAAGTTCCAAAATCTGCCTGATCATAAGATTTGGGGCGGGGACGTTCTTTCTTGCTCTGCAAATAGTTCACCAGATCAACTTCAATACGAGGGGTGTATTGCTTCAAAGCTCGCCTCAAGACATTTTGTTCTTCAATTGACAAACTCAGAATAAAATTTAGCACTGCTGTTGAATCAAAGTGACGATAAACAGCTATGATACCGGAAATAGATGCCTCCTTCAATTTTGCGTTCTTTTCATTAACTAGAGGTGCCAATTTTGAAAGCCATAGTTTAAGGAAGCCACTGTTACAGTAACCGTCAGAATCTTCGGTGTACTTGCTGAACGATTTATTTGCAAACTCAATAACAGCCAATTTTGCCTTTGGGGACCTCTGTTCATCTAATGAACGTACTAGAGCAGGCAGCAACATATCAATAGCATATGTCCGACCAACGATCTCCAAGGTTGAGGAGCATGGTTTTTTCACCAATTCTTTTGGATCAATAAGCCGGGAAAATACATATGGCAGAATTCTTTCAACATAACTCTCAAATGGCTTCTTGCAAGCTGGAATAATCTCTGCAAGTGTCGAGAAAGCTGCCTGTGCAACCTTATGATGAGGATCATCCAAATGACGGAAAAACAGCTTCATGACCTTTTCAAAATTTTGTGTAATTTCTTGAATACCTTTCGGGCCTTGTTGCAGTAAATTCCGAATAAAATCAAAAGCTGAAACTCTTGCTACCCAGTCAGAACTAGGGCTGAGACCCTCAGAAAGTGCATCGTTTAGAGTGGCCAGAGAATCTGCATAGCCAGACACATCACCAGATGGCACCTCAAAAGCTGACACTCTTGCTACCCAGTCAGAACTAGGGCTGAGGCCCTCAGAAAGTGCATCGTTTAGAGTGGCCAGAGAATCTGCATAACCAGAGACATCACCTGGTGGTACATGACTATCATCAAAACTGTGTCTGCCGCTTGCAGAGGCCCTTGACATTACTTGCTTCCTCAGAAGAGGTCTTTGGAAATTCGGGACATGGTTACTATGTGAATCTCTGTAGGTGGCATCCCGATAAGGCATATCAACATAGTTTCTCTCCATGTGCATTTGGGGGATTCGCCTTGTTGAACGAATATCATTGATCTCGTCCATGCGGCCTCCTTCTTGAAGCCTCTCTGAAGATCTTCTTAAGTACGGGAGTGATAAGCCAGACATTGACTCGGACGATGCATTACTCAAATATGGTGATCTAGATCGCTCTTTGGTGGCCAATTGTGTTGTCATTGTATCCAATAAGCGGGAACCTCCATTTCGTGAGCTAGCACCTGAAATGGTAGGAAGAGATGAATCCAACAATGCTGAGTTCTGCAAGGACAGAAGATTTGAAGCTGGGGCTGCAAGTGGCACTGGTGGGTCACGAGATGATGGAGGATCAACTCCTGCACTAGGATTAAAAATAAATAAGAAACTGAAATTTCAGTAGTATCACCGGCAAATCAAAATGAAAAAGTAGGCTGTTAGAAGTGCTCTCTCCATTTCTTTTTGAAAGGAATAAGGTGCGCAAATTTATCAGTGTTTATTCCTTAATGTCTTCTGTCTACCACATTTACAAGTAATGCTCACATTAACTATTTTCCCTCCTAATTCCAACATATTCAAAGTCGTCACTCTCCTTCATTTTCATGTATTGAAAATACATTCTTTTGCAGTGGAGGGAGCAAAGAGCAATTCAGTATGTTAATAGCAAGCAATATAAAACTAAGCAGTTGAAGGAATACCAAGATCCAAGCTTGTTGAGCGTGCAGCAGAGAAATTTTGTCTATCTGATATGCTGACACCTTTCAACAAACTTTCAATGGCAGAAACTTTTTCTTTGCTTGAGTTAAGGACACTCTCCAAGCTTCTTTCAGAACTTCTGCCAATTGTCTTTGACTGTGATAACCGAAGATTGTTTGATGAAAATGATGAATCGGAAGAAACAGCTGCACTCTTGTCCATGGCAACAATAGCTGAAGTGCCATATCCAGGTATATGTGTACCACTTGCATGAGATGAAGCACGAGAAGGCTGCACAACCCTATCACGTAATGAGGGAGAAGCATACCTTTTGTGCACACCACCATCTTCCTCATTTACTATCTGCAATTTTTATCCAGTTAAACAATGCACTGCATGTTTGCATTTCTCTGAAAGAGGGGAAAGAACACGCAAGAGAAGAATGTGTACCCTCTGTATAGCAGGATCAAATGACATAAACAGCCGTCGTGACCGTTCAGGCCATGTCTTTGCAAACATTCTGTAGCAAGTTCTGGCAGTTGCACGGACCTAGAATTGCACAATGAAACACAATAATGAGCAACAGAAAAATGAACTGAATCAGCAACCCCAAAAAGCTGTACATTCACAAGACCAGTAGCATGCAGTTGCACGGACCTAGAATTGCACCATGAAACACAATAATGAGCGACAGAAAAAATAAACTGAATCAGCACACCAAAAAGGTGTCCTTTCACAAGACCAGTAGCACAAAGAACGAAAAAAGTACATGTGTACTGAATAATTAAATCATCCATTAATCAATAAGCAGATCAACAGCATTCATTAACTATATAAAGCATAAATTTAAAATAGGGAACTGCAGTTTTGCAGCATCATTCTCCCCGCAATTCTTTTCATACGACATGCAAGGCTTGCACAGCTAGTCTGGTAAAACAGGACGGAAGGAATTCTCCTCGTGTATTTGCACGAGTCCATGACCGTAAAGTTCAAAAAAAAAATCTGAGCATGAGCGCTCATCTACTCATTTTGCATTATTATGAACAGAAACCAACATGTATCATGCATTGCTAAAAGCACAATAAAATATTTCTGGATCGTTTGTGTAGGCGTGTCTTCTAGCAGAGTGCAAACTAATTGTTAAACACAAAGTAATTTGTCGGACATGGTATATAACAAAGGCCAGGACCTGATCCTACCTCACTCATTGCATCTGCTACGCAGCATTTTATCATGTCTTCATATAGATCAGCTGAACGTTGTATTTCTGGGGCATCAGCCCAATACTCCAATATTAGAAGTGCATATTCACAGCACCTGGAATAATGGGAAGTAAACTTGAGTACACTGAACATATATAGGCACTTGAGAAGAGAAAAAAGGAAAATAACTATACCTTGCACGGAGGATTGCACTTCGGTCATTCTTTGCAGTATCAGTTATGCGAGGAAGTATTCGTGCAACCTTGCAATTCCGCAAGATCTGCAAGATATTCCACATTAGGAAAGAGATGAAGGAAATGGCATCCATGATTAAGAGTACATTGACAAACATATAATAACTCACAGTTTTTATACATGTGTCTGCAGATTCAGCAATTACGAGCACAGTTATGACAACAAGCTTAAAAAGCATCTGAAAATCCCACAAGCATGTTAGATTTAATTATGGGCAGCATATCGAAGGAACAAAAATCGCTCATTCAATTACCGGAATGAATTGTTCAGCACATGGCTCAAAGTCACCAAGGAGTTCTTTTGATAGTACATTAAGTAGATGGCATGCCTGGACATAGAAACAAGATTTACAAGCTTTCATCATGTTAAGTAATAAAGTCATCTAGGGCAACAAAAAAGGGACAAAGTAGCATATTTAGAAACAATATTTAATAGAAAAATGTGAGTAACAGGAATACCTGTTTTACAATGCTTGAGCGACGATCAGACAGCTGAGTGGACAATGGAGGAACCAGTTGCTTCAGGAGCATAAGAAATGATGGATAATCAGCAGCACCTGAAAAAATTCACAAAACGGAATAAGATACTTGTGTTGTGCAACTGAGCATACAAAATCATATTAGCAGAATAGCAGTGATAGAGCATTCCTCTAATTCAAAAGGTTCAAAGTGACAATGTCCCTCAGCTTCATTACCTGTGGTAATCTAGCGGTTATACATTTTTTTTCAAATTATAATCAAATTGAAGTGTCGTCCTTCATTGCCACAACGGCTCATGCACTACACAGATTGTGGAATTCGTTTCCCATAAAGCAGCAATTTGGATATTTTGGGGGGAGATAATGTTTGTCAATAAAGGATAACAGCCAAAGGCTAAGTGCCCTTATGTGCCTGCATAAAGGACATACAGGCAGTTTCCACAAAAGAGTGGGTATGGGAGGGAGGGCTCAAAAGAGGAGCAAACACGGGATAGTGTATCAAAGTGAATACAAATAAGGGATTAACTGAATGATGTTAGTTGAGTTAAGGATATCCCCACAATCCGATTCCCATTTTTGTCGCCTTAGTGCATATTTCAAAACGCTTGCAATCAACCCGAGAGTTGCATGGTTGTAAAGAAATAGAAGGAAAATGTAGTTGCATAGTTGTAAAGAAACAGAAGGAAAATGTCTTCACTTTTCCATTCTAGCCTACCAAGCAATCCATTCAGGCCATAGAAACATTGTCTAACCATTGCAATCGAGACACGCTGTAAAATATTCTCGGTAATTTTGGCCCAGTGAAACTGGCTAAACAATATTTAGAAAATAAATAACGATATCGATGAAGAAAATCAACCTCCATAGAGCAACGCTTCAATCCTTTGCATGGCAGCAATACGTAAAGACCAATCTTTTTCTGGTGCAAGGGTAGCTGCAATCTTCTCAAACTCCCTAAGTAATTCTTTCTCAGAATGAACTTTTACTGGCTCCACTGGCTTTTCTGTTATATCAGTGTCACCTGTAAATAACACAATAAATTGCACATCCAAATCATGTTGAATGTATGGCAGGCGGCAACTATCAAAAACACACAAGCACCAACTGACAAACCATACCTTGGTATACAGATAGTACCAGAGCTAAACTAAACAGAAAATCACTATTTTATCAAACAAAAAATCAAATATCTTGTGATGCCAGACTGAGAAAATGCATGTTACCTACTAGAAGAACATTGATTCAAACGAACATGTGGACTAAAATCTCACCAGACATAATATTTTTCAAATATATTAAGTACCAGTGCCATATCATAGTTGCAAATCAAAATAAAATACTCGTTTTGGTTAAGAAAATTCAGAACTGCTGGTACGAGACACGTAACACAGGGTTGGCTGTCAGTCTGGATGCTGTTTGGAAAAGTAGGCTGATTATGGCTGACTTCGCCCTATTAATAAAACGTTGAAAGCATTGGGGCGTTTGCAAATGCCCTGCAGTGTACCCAGCAAGAAAAAGAAGGATCTGGAACAATGATGCCATGTCTCCTTCTTACAGTCAGATGAAAATATCTTCAAATGCTGTTGTGCAAAGTGCAAAGTTTTCATCGAATACTCAAATAGAAATTACCTCCAAATAATGTGCTTTCCCTTGATGTGCTCTTTGTCCTCGGACTGCCTCGTTTTGGATTAGCGCTAACAGATCTAGATTCTGCAACCTTGTACTGCACTACAGCATCTGACGATCGAACTTTTGGTTCTATTTTATCCAACCTTGAATTTATTTCTTTTACCTGCAGGCACACAATGCAAATTAGGGTTAATATATATGTGCTGCTTTGGAGGCTATTGTAAATACTAGTTGTACATAATCATCTGAAGGATGGCATTCCTAGTCCAAACAATAAAAGGAATTTCTTGCAACAAAAGTACCATGTACGAAGGCAGATTATGGCGCTGAAGCTCTTCATGAAACTGTGATCCCATGTGCTTATACATCTCCTGTAGCGAAGAGAAAAAAGCATAACTTTATGTTGCACGGATAACGGTTGAATCAGTGTACGCAGTTTCCATTTGTTCTACCAGCAGTTTCAAAACATGGAGCAACCCGGGGAAAAAAAACTGGGTACAAGGGATTAGAGGCTGGAGGCAAAGTGGTTTAGAGCTATATTAATTTGTAAGGAAATGATTCAGACTCTCCAGATTGCAAGCTTTGAATGGAAGTATGGAGGAATTAAACAAGTCAAAATGATTAAACGTGCTGTTGAATACAAGCATATAATAATAAGTGGGAAAAAATGGTACAGACCTCAATACAATAAATAGCAGCTTCCCTGACGCTTTGGTTTGAATCGTTCATTAGTTGCAATACCTGTGAAGCCAGAAAATATTACAGCATCTACAAATTTGAAGATATTAGTAAAAAGAATAAGCAACATCATCTTAAAATTTTGACTTACAGGTGAAAGCAAAACTCGTTGCAAGGAGATCTCTGTAGAAGCAAATAGCCCAACTGCAGCTGCCACTGTACGTACAAACTCTTCTCGTACCCTCCAGCTCTTGTGAGTCCATGCGTAGCTTCCAGCTCGTTCAACAATGATTGTTGGCGAAGAAACCTGCAATCAAAACCGCAAGCTAATAATCAAAACTTGATAGCACTAAACATATTTAACTAAGTTCTCGTAGGATGAATGAACTAAGTGTGTAATGCAATGATTGTTAAACAATGGCAACTTAGCACTGTAACCATGTACTTGGAAAAGGATGAAGATTCAGAGCTTTAGTTACATTGCAAACATTGAAGCATTGAGACACCCTACGAAAACTCACAGCTCCAACGGACATTCTAGATTCCAATGCTAAGTGTAAGAACATAATGAATGATGTTTACATTCTCCAGCATCCAATCCCGCATGGGGAAGCAGCTAAATGTTTACTTGGTTGCAACTTGACGTCTACTGTGCCTACCCGACCCGAATTATCCAAAACAAGGTCCAAACCTTAATTCGACTCCTGCTCGAGCTATGAACTCAAATTCGCAACTTTATCCAGTTTCCAAAACACATACATTTCCCAGGAATTAGATTAAATGCTGATGGTAGCACCGACGAAAACAATGCAGGACTCACCTCCATCAGTGTGATGAGCAGCTGCCGCGCGGCCTCGCGGACAGGCTGCCTGCCATCGCCGAGCCTCTCGACGGCGGCGGGGACCAGGGCGTTGAGGTGGATCTTAAAGTGCTCGCCGGCGACGACGGCGGCGGCGGACAGAGCCTGGAGGCCTCCCTGCGTGACGCGGAAGTTGGCGTCCCGCGTCAGATCCATGCAGGTGTCCACCAACGCCGTGACCTCCGCGGCCGTCAGCCCACGCCGCGCTGCCGCGTCCAGCGCCTCGTGCAGCCGCTCCACCCCGGCTAGCCGCTCCTTGGTGTCCTTGGCGCGCGCCGCCTCCAGCGCCGCCTCCATTTTCCCCGCTCGGGCTCCGCCGGCTCCGCCACGGGGCAAGCGCTAGGGTTTCGGGCCCGGGGGCCGGCGATGAGGCGAGGGGGAGTGGCCGGATCTGAGGATGGAGTTTGAGGTGGGGCAGTGAGCGAGCACACACAGCGAGACGAACACCAGATGCCAGGGTAGTTGGGGCTTTAGGTGGTTTTGTGCACTTAGGTCCCTGACTTTTCGTATCCGTTCACTTTCGGTACAAGTAACCGTACGAACGGCAGTCCAGGAGACCGGAAAGGTGGACTCAGCGGTCGAATTGAGCCAAATACTGGTGGCGCGTTAGAAATTTGGCCGTATTCAACAGCCTCTTCTCTCTTTCTGATGAAAAGCCACCGTTCGAATAGTTAAACTGGCTTGGCTTTTACTCGTCGCACGGTTATGTTTCAACTTGGCGACAACGTTAAACTGTACTCCCTCCGTGTTTTAATTAATTGTTGTCGTCATTGACTATTTTTGTTATGGTTGACCATTCGTCTTATTCAAAAAAGTTTGACAAAAATCATATATTTTGATATGATTTGTTTCATCTCCATAGTAAGTTTGAACATAACGTATAATTTTACATATTCGAACAAATATTTGAATAAGACGAATGGTCAAACGTAAATAAAAAAGTCAACGGCGACAACAATTTAAAAACGAAGGGAGTACAGTACAAACATGATACTTGGTACATTCATGCTTGGCGTGGCAAAAAGGTCGCAATATATTCCAAATCATTTGCATCGTGATCGTGCGGCTTTTGCTGTCTCCGGCAGTTGATTTATTCGAGTGGAGGCATCATTTCATACTTTGTGCCATTGTGATGATTGTTTCTGTCATAAAAACAACTGATGTTACCTTCGTAGTAAAGTTAAGTGACGTGGTAAGTACTCGGAACCTCGTAATATCATCAGACAGATCCATGGCACTGTTATTACTCGAAGAGCAAAGTTTATTTGCTTTGGTTGCAGTATGATGATTGCTAGTTCTTGTGTGTCGTTCACCCCAGCATCCTTTACACGCCGAGTTCCTGGGCCATGGCATCAGAAAACATTTTGACAGGCTACACGCCTACTGGCCTGCGTCTGTCCCCGATCAGAGCAATGCCCTGCAGCGACCAGCAACGGAACACGATGAAAGATTCACCAGAGCCAAGCAGAACACTTCAGTTCCGGATGTACGTGTACAGTATCTGTCATCTTCAGCAAGACTTGCATTCTTCTGCATGTAGTGGCGACAGCCAAATGATGTGCGCGCTCCGCTCTCATCCGCACCAACTACGGCGACGTAACGCATCAACCAATCCTATCCGGCATTCAACTATCCAAGCTCGCGCTGCGTCCCTCCCGGCAACACGAATTGCGTTCGCCTCGCCCAAAAAATACGAGCACTGGTGCGGTGATGCAGGAACATGCAACACATGACGCAGGATCATCTCAAAGAGTCACGCTCGCTCCTCAAGTCTCAGCAGCTTATCCGGGGGCTATTCTTCGAAGGATTTCAGACTTCAGAGCGTATGCCTAGTTGACAGTTTTGCACGCATGTTTGCTTCACGTCGACGAAGCAATGCTGCAATAATATTTTTCTTTTCCTCGTGTTTCTCACATCCTAATTCGGAATGCAACTATGAAAACAAATATCTTCAGTTACTCATCCTTTGCTGAATTGCTGAAAGTTTACGGGCTCTTGAAGGAAGCCAGTTGTACAGGCTGGCAAGCCGGGAAAGCGCTTTCGTTTCAGGCGGAACCTCTTGTCCTGGGATAATCTTTTGAAGCCTGAGTCCCTGACGGAGAGGGAGCTCGGCTGGGCCATCAGCTTGTCGGATCGCCTTTTGCTAATGGTGGGGCGCTCGTGCGGAAAGACACAACAGCCCACAAGCTGTCTCTTTTTTAACTTTCACCCGAGGAGCACGAGGTCACAGTCTGGACTTCGCAGGAATGGACCTGACCAGAACGCCAGTCTTGTTGTTGAATTTTCTCTGCCTTTTCTGCGTGTCTCGACTACCGTCCTTCTAACTTTGAATATTTGATCTCCATTAAGTTTATATCTCATTGATTAATCTGTTGGATGTTCTTACGAGAAGGGCAAATAACAATCTTACGATACAAGCGTTTTGGTTGATGCCCAGAACAACGCGTGCGCCGCAAGACGCATGAGCGACGATGACGGCGGCGCGCGGTGCTGGACACGGGGAGAACGGGGCGACCGTGGCGCGGCGCGGATGGAAAGAGGAAGAGGCGTCGGCGGCCGTTCTATACTTCTATGTACATTTTTTTTGAGAATATACTTCTATGTACATAGCAGACGAATTTTAAAGTGAGCTACCTGTAAACTACGGATAGCGCGCGCTAGATATCAGTCCATTAACTGCATCCATCCAAGCCCAATGCCGCGGCCCAGGCTCTGCGACCCGGACGCCCAAAAGCCCCAAACCAATTCGGCCCCCTGTGGCCTGCCACCGAATGAGCGCTTGTTCTTTCTTGGGAAGACTCTGAAAAGCTGAAACACCCGAGCTGATCGGCAG
>LAPY01002384.1:56588-70852 GCA_000970635.1 Eragrostis tef
GCGCTTCGGCCACTCGCCCCGACACGCCTTCTGCAGGCGACGGGTCACCCGCCTCGCTGCTCTGCACGCGGCGCGACGCCATGGCCGCGTCGCTCGCGATCACAGCAGGAGGAATGGGAGGCCGGGGCGGGACCGACTCCCCTGCAGCTGGCGCCGTCGACGACGAGTTTGACGTCGTGAGCCACGACAGCAGGAGCGCGGACGCCGCCGCCGGGGATGACGTGGAGGGGAAGGAGCCGTCCGCTGCGGCGGCGGGGCCGCTGGGAGTGCGAGCGCGGCGGCGAAGCATCCCGCCACCGCCTTGCCGCCGACGCCGCCGTGCTTCCCGCCCCGCGGCCTGTAGCTGGAGGCGAGGGAGGACGAGGAGGATGACGGGGACAGGTGGTGGTGGCCCTGGAGGTGCGCCTGCAGCGAGCCCGTGCTGCCGCCGCCGCCGCCCCGGCCCAGCACGGACAGCCACGCTTTCCTTGGCGCGTCGCGCCCAGCGATCAGCGAGCGACTGATCACTGGGCGATCGATCGAGCAGTGAAACGTACGTAACCGCTCGCGGCGAAGGGAAGAAGATGGCTTGCTGTGGCACGATAGGAGCAGTCTGGGCGAGCGATCGAGCAGGGAAACGTAACCGCTCACGGGCCACGGCAAAGGGAAGAAAAAAGCTGGCTATGGCACGATAGGAGCAGTCTGTCCAATGCAAGCAACCGTGCGATAAGGGACTCAACTGAGCATTATGGATCGGGTCAGCGGTCCAGTCCACTCCACTCCAGGAGTCCAGGTGCTGAGCAGGACTAGGACGTCGGTGGGAGAAGGAAGAAATGTTCAGTTGCGCGGTCAATGGTTCGTGGATCTGGACGTCTGGTGGCAGTGCTCATATGGATGGGTTGAGTTGGCGCATGCACAGGGCGGTTCACTTCAAGCTATGCGCGGAGGCGGTTGTGCAAATTCTATTGCCGCCGTACGTGGAGTGCGGCGCGATCGAGCGCCCGGCCGGGAACGAGTCGTCGCTTGAAGTTTTGACTTGAACGATCCGGGCAAATCATTTCGGCGCGATTTGGACGGGAAGTTAAGAAGCGGTTGCGATTAGTTGAGCTTCTTACGCTTGCAAGCTAGCTTACCAGCAGCGCACATGGATCGGCATAGTACTAGATTGCTAGTGAGACGGTTTAATCCATGTTTTTTTTTTGCATTACACATGGTAAACAGGTTCATGAAAGTTTTTGGCATTACGAACTTGTAGCTGCAATTTCATGGAAGTTTTCCCTGTTTCTTTTCCCCGTTTGCCCTCCCGCAGTGTCAGCCCTTTGGACCAAGAACCTTTGACTCTTTGAGTGGTTATCATGCAGTCTATAAAAAGTTATGTTGAGAATATAATAGGAAACTACGGTACGAGCCAATACTTCTTTTTGAGTTCTGTTGTAGCATACAAATGTTTATGCGAGGTTTAAAAGTTTTATAGCACATTTCTTGCAAAGTCACGGTAAAAATATATAAGTCCTTTGCAAAATCGCTTGGATGGATAATGGAGGAAGTCATGGATAAAACTCCAGGTTATCAGAATCGATGTGGTTATTCTTCTAGTGAAAGACAACGTTCCAATTCATATCGAGACCAGTGCGGTAACTTCGTCAATCTCTATTCTCTAACATGCTTACTGTGCAGTGAGTATCTGTGAGCAAAAAAAAAAAGAGATGATCTACGGAAAAGCAAAATGGGGTCTATCGCTTTTTTGGGCCGTAAACTTTTTTTTGAGGTGGTGGGCCGTAAACTTGAAAGCAGGCCCCCAATTTTCTCAACGGAAGCCCAGGTTCACCACCGGCCCAGCAACACACGGACCCATCCTCCCCTTTCTAGGGCTCCATCCAAACCTCCGATAATCCCAACCGTGCAGTTTCGCATCGCCACCGTCCAAACTAATGGCACGGGATGCATCATTCTATTATAAGTCCTCCCCTACCTGATTTCCTTTGACCCGCCGCCTCCCCATCCTCTCGCCCTGCAGCCTGCGGTCTCTGGAAGCTTCTTCCCCTCCGCGATGGCCGGCGGCAATCTGTTCGGCCGGGCGCTGAGCTACGTCGTCAACGAGTTCCTCGTCGAGGGCCTTGCCAACAAGTACGACGCCTCCTCCCTCTCCGCATCCCTTTCTTCCTCCACCCCCTTCGCAGATCTGTTAGTGACCTCGCGCGGCAACTGATTTGATGCGGTGTGATGCGACTTGTTGGGCTTCTTCATCTGGTCCTTGGGAGGTGTTCGTCCGATCGATTCCCAAGGAACTCGTTCCCTGAAGCCACATCATCCTGTTGTATCATGAGCCTGCCCTCTTATGTGCCCTCGGAGATTCCCCATGAAGAGGGCACAGCACGGCTCTTACATACATGACATCTTTGATAGCTTCACGAAATTTTCTTCTACTAAAGTTTATTTTTACAATGTTTTGTTGCTTTTAATTCGTCTGTATGGATCATGTGAATGTCGATGACGGTTACAGGCCTGAAGATTCCTGTAATCGTTCTTGCTGGAACGATCACTAACATCTAAGAAACTAAGTGCTATTTCGTTTTGAATTGTACTAGTAATCAGAATCTGTGTCCTGTTGTGTATGATGGTTAGGTTTATTTGAGATGACGTGCTATTGATAACGACAGTGATGAGTACTTACAGACCTGTAATGATTCTTGCGGATATGATCGCTTGAACTTATGAACATCTAAGGGACTGAGTCGTTATGTTAATTTGAACATGGATTCGACTGTTTAGTTGCTTCTCTATAATGCAGTTTATATTGCTATTATAAACTGCATTAGCCGTTAGGGTTGATCGTTTGACCAGTTCCATTGTTGTGCCACTTGTTTTTGACCTATGAGATTTTAGACTGCTGCTTCTCTTGGTTCGTGCTCGTGAACTGTTTTTTGGTTCTTGAGCTTTGGAAAGACGAAGCAAAAGGTTCAATGGTTCCTCTCGCTATCCAGGGCAGAATTGCTTCTGATGCCACTGGACGTCGAGGAACTACATTTACCAGTATCTATTGAATGTTCTTGTGGTTGTATTGATATGAAAATTTTCCCTGGCTGTTGGTTACCTTCAGTGGTTGGTGTTGTTTTTATTTTGATGCTGATAGTTCTTACAGTGACAAGTCTTTAATTTTGCAGCCGTGCATTCCAGAGGTTTGCCGTGAAGACAAACAGGACTCTTGAGAACCTTTCGTCTAAAGGTAGCATTCACAGCCACTGCCATTCCCTTAATTGATGCTGCTAATAGTGAGTTATATCATAGTAGTAACATCTTGTTGATACGATGTCAATATGTTGATACTTTCTTTTCTTTGTCAAAAGAACACTATTTGTCAAAACAATACATCGGCATATGGTGTTTATATGTAACTCTTTAACTTGTCATCTTGGCATTCCATTCTTCTAAGTTGTGGTTCTGCTTACAAACAAATCAAATTTCACACTTTTGCAGTTAAAGAAGTGAGGGAGGAGGTGTCAGAGCAGTTTCGGGATGGCCGTGGGCATGATGATGTAGGTTAATTTATCTGATGATTTGCTATGTTAAATTGTTATATTATCTGATCAAGACTTACTGTTTGACAGCACTTCAAGCGTTGAAGCTGATGCACATCAGAGCCTTCACCAAGACAGATTCTAACTGCAGAATGCAACTTGTCTTATTTTCCGATGCTGTCCCGCTGAAGGAACATTGTATAGCACGCTTGTGATCTTCAGTTTTTTGTGGACTTAGACTTATAGAACATGTACTGCTCTTGTATTTCTCTTTTGCCATGAAACGGAAATGGATCTACTGGCTTGCCTGATGGCTGCCATCATTCATATATTTGTCAATAAGATTCACCTTCGTTCTAATTGCTTCTTGGTGCGGTTTGTGGTTACCTGTTTTGTGATCTTGTATAATGTGTGTACCATGACTTGGCCTAAACTTCTTTATTTGCTAGTAAAAAATTCTCATAATGTTTTGCTCCCTGGTAAATTTTGTGCAACTGTTACCTTGTTAAATTTTTGTTCAATGTTGCAGCGTGTGTAACGGCGTTGCGTCATTTGCTCCCTGTTGGCGAAGCTGAGTTGCGAACTGTTTGCTCTCTTGTGCTCCTAGTTGAGCTGCGAACTTTGTTATTCGTTTGACGATCAGCTTCTCTGATCAACTCAGTAGAATTTTTTGGCATATGGAGCAATCGATAATTGTGAGGGGTTTTCGTTTCTGTTTATAACTGACACTCTGCTGGAGAAGCGTAACTCTAGTACTTCAAAGCAAACGCCATTACTATCCGGTTTGCTTAACTCGAAACAAATCGCATCATAATCCAAAAGCAGGCAATTGAGATTCGTAGATGCAACGCAACCAAACCTCAGCACTGTATATAGAGATCCTTTTAAAAAAAAACTCAGCACTGTAGCGTCGGGCTCAGGCATCCTCCCTGTCCCCAAGCTCAACCCAGGCCGCGCCACGCTCCGCGCCGGTGCTCACGCATTCTCCCTCCCATCCCGGCGCGCTTCCCCTCCCACGAACCGCGTGGGATGCGCCTCCTGCTCCTGCCCCGCGGCCTCCTATCCACCACCGCCATGGCCTGCGCCTCTGGCTCCGCCGCCGCGGGCAGAACCCTCGTCCCCCTAAACCCCGCCCGCGGCCGCCTCGCCTCCCCGCTCGCGCGCCTCCCTCTTCCGGCCGGGAGGGTGTTCCGGGGAGTCTCGCTCCGCTGCTACGCCGCCGCGGCGGCTGAGCAGCACCGCATCAAGGTCCAGAACCCCATCGTCGAGATGGACGGTACGTTGGTCTCCGCCGTTCCCTTACCTTGTAATCTCGTCGCCAGGGTTTAGCGTGTGGATGATGATAACGTGCCTGCTCTGATTTGTTCCCCGTTTTCAGGCGATGAGATGACGAGGGTCATTTGGAAGATGATAAAAGATAAGGTGTGTGGGAATTTTTTGCGATCGTTCTCTGTTTTTCTCAATCCGCAGTTAGTTACTTGCAATTTGATTGGTTGATGACGCGAGTGGGATGGGATTGGGTTGTGTGCAGCTCATCTTGCCGTACTTGGATGTAGACTTGAAATACTATGACCTCGGCGTACTCAACCGGGATGCCACAGATGATAGGGTCACTGTTGAGAGTGCGGAAGCTACACTGAAGTAAGCGCATTCATCATCCCCCTTTCTTAGCTCTGGGTCCATGTTACGACTGATGTGATGTTCGACTTGTAGGAAAGTGGGATAAATTCTGTATTAAGTGTCATTTGCACTGCCATTCCATCCACTGTGCCGAGTACTACCCCTTTTTAGTAGTCCTTGTCCCTTGAGAGCCTTGGTGACCCCTGACAAAGTCATAACTGGGCCTATACAATCTTAAAACTGGAACACAAGACGACCTTACAGGCTTGCTAATCCACAGTGACCAGATTGATCTCCTAATATTACTTGTAGCCTTAAATTTGGTATTCAGGGCATTCAATGAAATGTGCAATTCATGCTCTATCTAACTTACTTGAGTTGATAGTGGCCATTTTGTCGCAAATCGTCCATATTTATTGAGTTATTGCTCAATAAATATCAATATCAGATTAAGCTTAAACAGAAGCACCGTGTTGTTTAGTTGATGTCCTTTATTTCCTTTTCCTCATAGATTTCCATGACTAGTCTATGAAATATTTAGTGCCGCACACTTTACACAATGCCAGGGCGCTTTCTCCTTGGGCGTATTGAGGAAACTTGGATACTTTTAGTCCTACTTAATGTTTCTTTCACGCTATTATTTTGAATTAGAATCAGCATACTCAGTTTACACACAGCTGGATGTACCATTTATCAAGAACCATAAAAAAATGGTTTCGATTGATTATCTGAATTGCAGAACTGTTCATTCTTCTACTATCCTTCTTGTGATCATGCCTAATAATTATACTTTTGGAGGGATGATATTTAATAGTTCCTCTCCAAATCATGCTGCACTTTTTGTCAAATTCCCTCTGCACTCCATTGTTTCCCTAGCTTTGGCTTTAATTTATCATTGTATACAAATTGTCTTTTCTTATCTGTAATGATCTCTTGTTTTTAATGCTTTCAATAGGTATAATGTCGCAGTTAAGTGTGCTACAATTACTCCAGGTAAAGTCCTGTCGAATATTATTTCCAGCATTTGATTACAGTATTTAGGCTAATGCACAGTTATTTAAATGCAGATGAAACAAGAGTCAAAGAATTTAACCTTAAGTCTATGTGGAGGAGCCCCAATGGCACTATCCGAAACATTTTAAATGGTTTGCTCTCTTCTCTTTGAGATGCCTTATTGCCTGCATGAATTAGTACGGAACTTAATTAACAGATAATCTGCATACTGTAAATGTCATGCTACCAAGACAAAATCAGGTTTTGGCTAAGGAAGCATGCATGAAAATTTTATATACTATAACACTGATCATTTGGCTGGTCTCCTGAAGTTTTGTAAACGATATATCTGTAATACAAGTTGTTTATGATATATTCGTATCATGGAGGGGGCATTCTTGCATGTTATCGTAAGTAATCTTGTAAGAAATATATTTAGATATAAAACACTATTTGTAAACATTCTGTAACATGATTTCTGCGTTCTGCTGTTTCACAGTTGTTCACTGTGATGCACAGGTACTGTTTTCCGCGAGCCTATCTTGTGCAAAAATATTCCACGTATCCTTTCTGGTTGGAAGCATCCTATCTGCATAGGAAGGCATGCTTTTGGTGACCAGTACCGAGCGACTGATATGATAGTTGGTGGTCCAGGAAAACTTAAAATGGTTTTTGGTGAGTCCCACTTGAACCCAGTTTATTTGTGCTCTTAAGCCTTGAGATGCTAACTTTGTCAACTTTCCTTTGTTTTGTGCTGCAACAGTGGCTGATGGAGCGGAGCCGGTAGAGCTGGATGTTTATGATTTTAAAGGACCGGGAGTGGCATTAGCAATGTACAATGTTGATGAGGTATGGTGGCAAGTCAGTAGAATTCATTGCCCAGCTTCTTCTTTGAGTACTTCGTTAACTTGTCATGTCTTTTTTAGTCTATCAGGGCTTTTGCTGAGTCATCAATGGCCATGGCATTTTCCAAAAAATGGCCTCTTTACCTCAGCACCAAGAATACAATATTAAAAACATATGATGGAAGGTATGCATACCCCCCCCCCCCCCCCCCCCCCCTTTTCGGACCTCAAGCAAGTTCACCAATAACCCTGTTGATAGTCTCCTTACTCTCTGGTGTCTGAACTGTGAACAAACATTTTTTACTTACTGTTCTTTAGCGTTAGGCATTAGCTGTAGGAAATTTGATTATTGTTACGGATGGAATACAAAGCCACTCTCTTTGCCTTAATTCTCATTGAAAACACTAGTGAATATCTATCATTATGTTTTCCCTGAAGTTGTTCTTTCAAATTTGTAAAATCTGGCTCAATGGGGTTCCATAATTTGTTTTTGACCGTTCATTGTATATGCTGGCCTTTTCCATAAAATTATTATATTGCCGATAATCAGATTGTTTTAGAATTTAGACCACTTCAATCTTGACGTCTGCAACTTCTAAATGAATCATAGGTTCAAGGATATCTTTCAGGAGGTATATGAAGAGAAATGGAAGGGGAAGTTTGAGGAAAATTCAATATGGTTTGTGCTAATTCCTCAGATTTTACTCATGATAGTTTTTTTTTCTTGAATTATTAACAAGCTTTACTACATGGAACATTCAGGTATGAGCACCGGTTGATTGACGATATGGTGGCTTATGCTGTGAAAAGTGAAGGTGGATATGTCTGGGCATGCAAAAACTATGACGGAGATGTACAGAGTGATTTCCTCGCTCAAGGTTTGTGCTAGTCTTCTGTCGTTGATATAACGTGCTAAAAATTCTTTTAGCATGTTGATAGGTAGCCTCCTTGCTTATGATTATTCTCCCTGATTCCTTTTTCTTATTAAGGCTTTCTTAATGAATGCTTGTTTCAGGTTTTGGCTCTCTGGGTTTGATGACATCTGTTCTGGTATGTTTTATTGTCTTTTGTAGTCTTGTAGCACCTATTCCATAAAACAAAACAAGGATGGGAATTTTTAAGAAATTAGAATGGGAATTGAACCCATGTCCTTAAACACCACAAGCTTGTGATCTACCACAAAGTTACATCATTTCAGGCTTGTGATCTACCACAAAGTTACATCTACCACATGCATGGATGTCCCTAATCTGTTTTTATCTATTATATTGGTTCACTAACTGGCAGGTTCTCTTCTACAGTTGTCTTCTGATGGGAAAACATTGGAATCTGAAGCTGCTCATGGGACTGTCACGAGACATTTCAGACTGCATCAGAAGGGGCAGGAGACGAGTACAAACAGTATTGCCTCCATATTTGCTTGGACTCGTGGACTAGAACACAGGTACCGCGTCCATATTTCAGTTTAAATGATGACTTTGCTACGAACTTAGGAGGCATATTAGACTCATGTGTTTCTTTTGGGTTTGCTTTCCTGCTTGTATGCCTTCTAACAATCCCTCTGTATGTTTAGGGGAAAGCTGGATAAAAATGAAAGGCTCCTGGATTTCACAAGGAAACTTGAATCTGCATGTGTTGAAACCGTAGAATCTGGAAAAATGACAAAAGATCTTGCGCTTCTTATTCATGGCCCCAAGTAAGCTCTGATTTATTATTTCGTGTAGTTCATAAACTCGATGTTTAATGGAAGATATCATCTTGGGTGGAACTCTCGATATGGACGCAAAATGATATTATCATAAGGAACATACCCCAATTTGAATGAAAAACAGCTTTACAGTTGAAATGATAAGTTCATTATGGATGTTAACTAGACTACTGGAGTATCGTTGCAAGAACAGAGATAATTTTGAATGACGAACAGCTAGACAGTTAAATGATAAGTTATTTATCGATGTTAATTAGAGTTAAGGTCTGCACCTATTTTCCAATGGCAGTAGGGACTAAACTATTTAATAGGAAGGATCCATATTTACATATGTATGCTGTGTGATTTTAGACCAAAATCATCTTCATGATTGAATCCAAATAGATACTGACATTTTTCTTAACGGAACTGTAGCCAGTTTCTGAATTTGTAAGCAGTAGAGATGAAATTAATGAATCTGTAAATCCGGAGTAACATTAACAGTGAATGAATATGTGAGTAACATTAACAGTGAATGAATATGTGATTGGGTAGGATCCTACTATGTTTTTGCGTCAGAAGATGACCCTTTTTCATTGCTGCATTTTTCTTTTCTCCTGCGTTGACCTTTGCCTTTCTCATCAGTGCCGTATATTTTTACGGAGACATTTCAGACTGCATCAGAAGGGGCAGGAGACGAGTACAAACAGTATTGCCTCCATATTTGCTTGGACTCGTGGACTAGAACACAGGTACCGCGTCCATATTTCAGTTTAAATGATGACTTTGCTACGAACTTAGGAGGCATATTAGACTCATGTGTTTCTTTTGGGTTTGCTTTCCTGCTTGTATGCCTTCTAACAATCCCTCTGTATGTTTAGGGGAAAGCTGGATAAAAATGAAAGGCTCCTGGATTTCACAAGGAAACTTGAATCTGCATGTGTTGAAACCGTAGAATCTGGAAAAATGACAAAAGATCTTGCGCTTCTTATTCATGGCCCCAAGTAAGCTCTGATTTATTATTTCGTGTAGTTCATAAACTCGATGTTTAATGGAAGATATCATCTTGGGTGGAACTCTCGATATGGACGCAAAATGATATTATCATAAGGAACATACCCCAATTTGAATGAAAAACAGCTTTACAGTTGAAATGATAAGTTCATTATGGATGTTAACTAGACTACTGGAGTATCGTTGCAAGAACAGAGATAATTTTGAATGACGAACAGCTAGACAGTTAAATGATAAGTTATTTATCGATGTTAATTAGAGTTAAGACATGCACCCATTTTCCAATGGCAGTAGGGACCAAACTATTTAGGGCTCGTTTGGAACGCAGGAATTTCACAGGAATTGCACAGGAAACAGTTCAATTTCACAGGAAAAACGCAGGAAAGGAAAAATTTTCCTCCAATCCAAAGGAGCCCTTAATAGGACGGATCCATATTTACATATGCATGCTCTGTGTGATTTTAGACCAAAATCATCTTCATGATTGAATCCAAATAGATACTGACATTTTTCTTAACGGAACTGTAGCCAGTTTCTGAATTTGTAAGCAGTAGAGATGAAATTAATGAATCTGTAAATCCGGAGTAACATTAACAGTGAATGAATATGTGAGTAACATTAACAGTGAATGAATATGTGATTGGGTAGGATCCTACTATGTTTTTGCGTCAGAAGATGACCCTTTTTCATTGCTGCATTTTTCTTTTATCCTGCGTTGACGTTTGTCTTTCTCATGAGTGCCGTATATTTTTACAAGTGCCATGTGTTTGCTGCCTCTGCTGATTTGTGCTTACATCGACCTGACATTTTGTTACCCTTGTTTTGCTGTCGCTAGGGTAACAAGGGAGTTCTACCTGAACACCGAGGAATTCATTGACGCTGTTGCTCAGCAACTGCGGGGAAAGATTGAAATGCCAGCTGCGGTGTAATCTTGAACTTAAAACCTGAAATCGAGTGAACCAGGTTCACCGTGCATTTGACATACATTTTGATTGGGATGACGAGATGTATAACTTTTTTGGTATAAGTATTAAACAGTTTTTTGTTACAGCCTGCACCATTCAAGGTTGGTTAAATAAACGGATTAATGGTCAACTGGAGAGGGAATCATCTACCTCTGAATCGAATACACTAGTTTAACGTTCGATCATGTTTTTTTTTTAAAAAAAATATTTATCGATTGCTCTGGTACATATAATATACCGGTGCATATCAGGTGCAAACCATAATATACACTTGGTTGGTACTAGCCATGTGCTTGGTGAGTTGTTGCCCTTTCTGTTGTGTTCTGTTCTGGAGGTGTGCCTGAGCTGTTAGGAGTATATGCGGGTCGTATCAGTGTTTCTTCTATCAGGTAGTGCAAACGAAAATTCCCCGTCTCATACTGGTCAGAAATCGTTTGAGGAAGTGAAGAGACTAGTTGCACACTGGATTACTCTTTTTGGAGAAATGATGGTGAAATTAGCCGTCATCTCAACTATATATCTTTTCAATATGAGGCACTCCTTTGGATTCTACTAGATGCCAAGTTGCCAACTATACGTATTACTGGTAGATACCGTGTACGCGTATTAATCTCGTGAGCCGTCGGGACTCGGGAGACGTGCCAAGGGCGGTCTTCTGATAGCAGCCCCGCGGAAAGCCGGAAATCCCTTTCGCACACCTCGCTCCTCGCGAGTCCCGGCTCCCAACTACCACCGCCGATCTCCGTTGTCCCACATCCCACCTTATAAATACGAGGCGCTAGAAGAAGAAATGGGAATCGCTTCTTCTTCATCCTCCAACCCGGAATCCAGAGCTATGGCGCTCGCTAAGGCCAAGGAAATCGTCGCCTCCGCGCCCGTCGTCGTCTTCAGGTCTCTCTCTCTCTCTCTCTCTCTCTCTCTCTCATGCTGCAGAACCAGTACTACTGGATTTAGTTAATTCTGAACAACTGAAAGGGGGGAGGTCGAGGATGAAGATTTGTATGCATCTCTTTTTCCTACTCTTGCTTTCCCCTCCATATGAGTGGAGTGGAGCATATTCCGCCTTTTTTTTGTTCTTCGCGAGAATATTCCTGTTTTTGTATTCGAGGATAGATGCAAGCTAGTTACATGAACAAATCTGTATTTCTAGCGATGTGTGATTGATTACGGATGTTCCAACGCGCAGTTTGAAGGTTTGCTAAAATCATGTGGAATTAGTAAATCCGTACGCATCTTATTTGGACAGCCGAGATTGTCTGTTAGTCTGAAATTGTTCTCCTATTTTAGGACAATGGTGTAAGGGGCATTGATGATTATTGCTTATTAGGGCTGCTGGTCCACTCGGTCTGTTTGTAAGGGTAGATGTGATCCAAATCCCTTTGAATTTAGTTAAAACTTGGACCAGATCCTAAAAGTTCCTGAAGTAGTCCCCGAATTCAACACCTGCTCTAGATAATTTGATGGCCCTGCTGTTGTACTGTTCTAGGTTTTATCTTCATACTTCAGTACGTAGAAGATTTTTTTTTTTCGGTTTCTCTATTCTAAGTTAATGAAATACACAATACTGTGTTTGATGCAATGCTTTGCTCTCCTTTGTCAGTCAGCTGCTCTACAGTTTTGTTTTCTTTTTAATTTTTAATTTTTATCTTCCCTGCTCTGTGGCTGATCTATTTTGTGCTATCTGCAGCAAGTCTTACTGCCCGTTCTGTGTCCGTGTGAAGAAGTTGTTTGAGCAGCTAGGGGCAAGCTTCAAGGCCATTGAGATGGATGTGGAAAGTGAGTGCACTGTGCACCTAAATTTTACTATTTATCTATTCACAATTTACTTTCTTAGTTGGTCTGGAGGATATTAACAATAGCTGAAAGTCAACACGGCCTGTGGAAAAACTTGTGATGTTTTTGTTGCATTGTTTTTCAGAAATATAGATGGTTAAAAGAGTTTATATATGACAGATATAGTGCAGCAATACTCTCTTCGATTATGGCACTGCACAATATAAACTTTTATGCACATCATTGTGAACAACTTTTATGCAGTATAAATTTTTATGCCAATCAATAGTGGGGCTTGTAGTTAGGAGTTTGGATTGTTTGGTTTGGTGCTTGAGAAATACTGATGACGATTAAAAAAAAAGACTATCCCCATAAAAACACAGCGTTAAATGCCAACTATCAGAATCTTTTACGTGTTGTATTGTTTCACTTTCTTGTGCAAACATACTTACTCTTCCACACTGAAATTATCAGGGTTCCAACTGCAACGTACTACTCATCTCCTACTGCTTGCTGAATGTGCACTCACAAACACTTGGCATGTTTTGGGTCTTTCATTGAACTTTGCATAGTGATGATCATCGAAAGAATTAAGGGACATACTCTTATCGAACTGGTCTGTTTTTCTATGTAGGTGATGGAGCTGACCTCCAGGATGCTCTGAAGGAGTGGACTGGACAAAGGACTGTCCCAAATGTCTTTATCAAAGGGAAACACATTGGTGGTTGTGATGGTGAGCCGTTTTGTGTTCTGAAATTGCACATCAATTCCTTTAACCCTTCATCTTTTGTGACTCCATGTGTCTCCATACCAAATTACTGACCATGATGCCAATTATATGATAACTACTTGTTTTACATTGACCCTACTCATTTGTTTCTCTCGAGTTATCTGACATGTGAATGTTTTCTGGGGCAGATACCATGGCTCTGCACAATCAGGGGAAGCTGGTGCCTCTCCTGACTGAGGCTGGAGCGATCGCCGGTGCTACCTCAAAGGCAACTACAACTGCTTAGGATGAGCTGAGAGGTGTCTCGGTTCGCATGTTTATACCGGTCCAATGCTTGAATAAAAGTGACGCTGCTTGGCATGTCCTGAACTTGTTGATGTCTAGTACTGTCCTGGAGTGACTGTCGAGTGACCCTAGTCCCCTTGTAGAACTTTCAGACATGAGTCGAGTCAACAGTAATGGGCTAATGGTTCTTAATATGAATTCAACTTGTGTTGGTCTTTTTGCTGGGGTGTGTCTGCACCTGCTTGTGGTTGTGGATGAGTACCGACTCTTTCTTGAGACGGGATTACATTTCAGTGGTCGGCACATTGTAATGTGCAAGAGTGCTTCCGGGGCGAAACTAAAATATGGGATGTACTGATCGTAAACATTACACAGCTCTTGGCACGTCTTCGCTACCGACGGGCCATTGTTAGGTACACCTTGTACACGAGCAGCACCTCGTCTTTGCCGTGCTCGCCGTACGGGAAGTGCGGCCGGAACCCGTACTCCTCCATCCACCACACGGTCCGCGACGCATGGCGCACGGCCTCGTCGTCCTCCCAGTACCGGAACACGCGCCGGTACCCCAGTTCCCGACCCTTGCCGTCCCTGACGTCCCTACAGGCGGACGCCACCGGCACGTACTGCCCTTGCCCCGCCCTCCGCGGGCGCGGCGCGGCGCCATCGTCGTCGTCACCGCGCGCGCGGCGCACGGCGAAGAACCACTCGAACCGGTCGTTGGCCGCCGGGAGCACGCCGGTGAGAGCCGCCGGGTGCGCCGCGAAGACGTCGGTGGCCGCGGCGTGCATGCGGCACCGGAGCGAGTCGCCGACGCTGAGGGTGGCGAGGTAGAGCTGCACGAGCACCTGCGGCCTC
>LAPY01002385.1:2709-18428 GCA_000970635.1 Eragrostis tef
ATTATACGAAGTTATACGACACTAAATCAGTGAACAAGCAGAAGTTAACATTTGGCACGCATACCTCAGTGCAGGTCACTTCTGTCTTCATCGTCGGGCTCGCCGGCACCTCTAGCTGATCACCCTCTGCTGTGCCATCAATAACGTCGCAGCAGGCCGGCTGGTCGAGCCTGCTGGCGACAGGCTTGACGTCACCTAGTACAATGGGATAGAGCCACGCCGCCATCTCATCCTCGGATGGCGGCTCCGGCGACATTGGGAGGCCGTGCTGCACATGATCCTTTCTGCTGTCTCCTCCTCCTCCATGCCACACCAACTCGAAGAGATCACCACTACGATGAAGACACGAGCCATAAGCGCGTTGTCAAGCTAGGTGAAATTGTTTGCTTTCTAAAGAAAAAGCTAGGTGAAATTGAATCCAGTCAAAATTAAAGGAATGATGGACCAATGCTTCCTATATATTCCACTGTACTGATGTCACAACATTAGGCAGCTGTTCTCTAAGTGCCATGGCCTATGCATGCCAAGCAAATACTACTGTATAATTTATTTATTTTTTTGTTGTTGTTAGGACAAGATGCTTATGAAAAAAGTGCATATTTAGAAACGCGGTTAGAGAACCAAGAGATATGCTAGATTGAAGTTTGTAGACAGGTTACGTACGATGAAAGGCGATCGCCATACATATTGAGGAAGCCCCCAGCACCTTCGTTGCCGACAATGGTAGCCTCTCCGTGGTCTGTGGAATGGTGGTGGTACCAAGCTGGACCTGAATCTTGTATCTCCATATGCGGCTTATATATTGCACTCAAACCTCAGAAGACACTCTTTGCAACTTCCTAATGTAGCAAGTACGACGCAGTGCATCGCCTTTGTTGCCCTATTTATATTGGGGGACGGGCTGGGAGAGAGAGAGAGAGAGGGGGGAATATTCAACAACGGTGCAGGTGATAGAGATGAGGACGGAAGGCAGATTGACGCGGTGATTGGCGGGAAGCGCGACCAGAGACATCTTGGAGGTTGTGGCACGCGGAGTAGCGGTTTGAAATGTCCACGCTACATACGTCCATGATTATGGTAGGAGCTATGGTGGTAGCTAGGTAGAAGAAGACGAGGGTGCACAATTTTTGGTGCAAGGAGGGTATCGTATCCGTGTACAAGATTGCTTCTTGGGGATCTCAGGGGTCGTTGCCATGTTTTTGTCCTTTCCGTATTTATATACAGCTTCATATATATTTTATCATGCGTATACCGGTTGGGAGGGAGAGCACGAAACGAACAGAGTAGCCCCTGGTATCTTTGATGAGCGGATACCGGCGACCATCGACAGAGGGACGGTGCCGCTGAATGCGAGCGCCACCAACAATAAATAAAGGATAAACATTGTATATGCAGGCCTAGTCCTTGTAATGAGGGGCAGAAATTTTCCACATAGGTTATGTTAGGGTTGGCCTAAAAAACATTCTGTTGAAATTACGTTCTTTTTTTGCTGAATAGTTGTTAGCTATGGATTAGTATGTTAGAACCTTTGGAGTGGGCCCTTTGCATACCACGAGAGAACCCCGAGGATCACACACCACTTCCTCCCCAAGCTACGACCGCTGGAGTTGATGCCGCTCGGTTAGGTTGGGGGGGCTGTCAGCCATTCGGGCAGTGGGGGTGTGGCTATCGGAGTTAGCGCGAGAACATAATTTTAGAGTGGTTAGCGGTGGATGGACGAGTCGACCAATAAGGTTGTCAGAAGGTGGTGCGACGAGATGATGTCGCCATTGAAAGTGGAGGACGAGGCGGTTGGGAGGAGGAAGGGCAAGCTAATGCGTGAACCTTGTCATCGGGTTGTCTGTGGTGACCTATAGCAAAACCCTTTACCAGGCTACACTTGATTGCTCACTGTGCATAAATTAAAATCCTTGTTTTGAGTTTTGTGGCGAGGATGGACGTACTATTATGCTTGGGGGCTTACCTTTCATTGAATCCATACTTCAATGTAGAAGAAAAATTAGTTCTTTTGTAAACGTTACTACACATGACGTGATCATATAGATATTAGGGTCTGCTTGGTTCCTCACCTGACGAAGTTGCCTGAGCCAGGCATGAACCTTAGGTGCCCGACTTCGGATGCCCGTGTGATGTGCTCCTAGCGCAGCCAAGTGCCTCAGGCTCCAACCAAACATGCCCTTAGTATCAAGTGTGCCAAGAATAATGTTGATGTTGCTCAGTTCAAGAATGGGTCGGTACATAGTTGTAGTTACGTAGGGGACATATATACTTGTACTGGCAATGTCATGGACCTCTTGCTTTGGTGCGTCATTCAAAATTTCAGTAATAGCGTGGAAGCAGAAGGGATGTAGTATGTCGTAGTCCGGGGACGGATTCAGGCGCGCTACAACAACAAAAATTCGTTTCTCAAATGAAAAAAATGCTCATCAAATTAAACAGCTAGTGGACTTCAATAATAACAAAAAAGGAATAGAAAATTGTCAGACGAGAGAACTGACCAGCCAAGGTCCGTCTTTATTGTATGTAACTATAAAACTGATATGTCAAACATATAATCCACGTCGTACCCTTGGATGCTGGAATGATATGCATACGGCTTGGTTTTCTCACCCACCTGCGGCGTCCCGGGTCTTTCACTGCCGCGGGTTTCTCCTTTCGCTCGCAGGGGAATGCATGTAGCATATGCAGAGCATCAAGCAATGATAAGCACCCGTTTTGCATGCCAGCCGAGTGCCTAGGGAATCGATCGAGGGTAGCGGAGCTGGTCAATAAACAAGCCTATCCGATCAGCTTCATTTGATTAGCTACATACTACCACGTGGCAAGGAGGTACCGGTCGCCAGCATGTACCGCCAAAGCTTATTCCGGCAGGGTGTTGTACCTACTTGTCTGCATGACATGCATCAGCATTCGCATACAGCAAATTCATTCTATCTATGATCTGATTGAGCACGAATTTTCTCATGATGAAAACATAAAGAATGAGATGTTTTCTTATTATTGTCCGAAACATTGAAATTCAATCCACCATTGTATTCCCCTCGTCCACAAAAGTAAACATCTCTAGATTTAATCAAAGTCAAACATTTCTAGCTACTACTACTAGAAACTGACACTTACTAACGGCCAAGAACTCTCAACAAACTGCAATCTACCATTGTATTCCCCTCGTCCACAAAAGTAAACATCTCTAGATTTAATCAAAGTCAAACATTTCTAGCTACTACTACCAGAAACTGACACTTACTAACGGCCAAGAACTCTCAACAAACTTCCAGGCCCTCTCTACAGATGGAGTTTCCGGTAGTATACTCCAATGACATTCCTAGGGCAGCTAGGGCCATGGCCTCATGTGCTACTAAAGAACCCCAATACACAAATTTCATTAAAATTCAAGATAAATTAAGAAAATTCTGGACTCTGACTTAGGGTACCTTTGTCTGGCCCTAGCCGTGACCAAGTCCAGCTTTGCACCTGACAACTTCCTTTCTCAAATTGATGTGTTTTATGTCCTGTTTCAATTCTCTAGAGCTAATGGTTAGCTAATAAGGTGGATGGAATGTTACTTGATCTATTAGCTGGGTTGGATCAAGTAATGAAGTAATAGCTAGTTGGTGTCAGCTGATTATTAGGTGGACCTATAGCTATTCCAAACCTCCAGAACTAGTGTTAGCAACTACTCCAGTAACTATATTGGTTTAGAGGATTCGAATATGGACTTAGTGCTACAACCAATCAAACATTATAACTCATTAAAATACGTGCGTATTAACTTAACCCGTATGATGCATATATGTTTTACCGAACTAGGCATATACCAGCTCCTAGTTTCGATATGGGTCTCGTTCACGCGTCATTGGATCATACAGTACGTGCAGACAGTGCATGCAAGACGACAGTACGCATGCATGATGCGTTGTATCTATCGAGAAAATAAAGTTTATATACATATACTAATCCATATACATATACTAATCCATGCTGAAGGTACGTGTAGGCGCGCATCCGGGAAAGCGACAGTATACGCTCGCACCGATGCCGCCGCAGCCACACCTTGGCCTAGCCGGGGAAGCGACAAAAGGGCAGGGATCACAAGCTCAGACCATGTGCTATAGAAAGAGGAAGCGCATCGACCCCTTCTCCATCCAGTTAATTATAAGGGTTCTACAAAGGAATCTACTGTCATTGTAACAACGTTCGAAAAAAAATACTGTCATCTTAGTACTAAAATAATGGTCACTACGTACGGCCATGACATTGGTGGCATAAAAAATGGAAATGAAGTTGAAAATTGCTTCTTCAAATCGACTTACAATTTTTTTTTGTCAATTACTTTGATGATTTTGACTATGACATAATGCGAAGGAACAAATATCGAACTTTGACCCAAATATTTTGAATGAATATAAGGTAGAAACTAGTAGAATTATGCTCAAAATTTAGATGGATCACGACAATGTCATGTTCAAATGAATTCACTGCGTATTTCAAACTTCTAATTTGTTTATCATTCTTCTACCAGTATACAAATATAACTTAGTTTAATTGGCGCACAGGTGTGGCATTATTTGCTATATGCCGATAAACACATCCAAATTTCACAAATTCAATTATAACATCTTGTGCCGAACTTTTCCCATGTCACAAGGAAAAACTGAGATTGCAATTTATTTGTTGAAATATAAGAGGATCATGTTCCTATGGTTTATGATGTCACTGAAAAGGATCCACGTACCTGGTTACATATGTAGACAATTAACCCCAGTGCCACCATGGAATGGAATCTCTTATCAAGGGAACAATCGATGGTGCCATAGAGTAGTTTTGTAATGGGTATGAACTTATGAATATGTATGGTAATTTTTTCTTGTACTAATATATTTGGCAGTGCTACTGCTACATACATATATATCTGGTTGGGTCCAGCAGAAAGGTACTGGCGTCAACAAGAATCAAGTGAGGGATCGATCGGCCAAATTTATTCTGCACTTATGAATCCATGTATATAATTCCTAAACTGGTTCCAGCAAAAAACATGGAGGACACGTACCTGCAGCCACAAATAAGAGCAGTGTGCCGCCTGAGCCTGCACCGACGCTGTCGACTGCTGGTCGCCGTGCCGGCGTTGAGCAGCCCACGAAGCACGGCCGTGTGGTCATCAGCTGGTGGAAATCCACAATGGATCAGGAGCAGATGCATATACAACTTCTCTATCGTTCCTATAACAACGAAATGGAAATTAATGGAGCTGAAGCTGGCCGATCGGGACATGGAGGCCTGTTAACGCACTATGCAATGAGCAGTCGCTTGATCTAGATAGGAGATGTGTTTCCTGGATAGATAGACATCAGTTGATCTATCGAAGTCTTTGAACGGTTTCAAGCTGTCCAGCCCCATAGCCACATGGTGAATCTTCAGCTTGTTTGCTATCGCTTAGGGCACAGTTGGCGACCATGCATAGAGTAACCCACGCACGTGTGTTGTCGTATAGTATAGTGCGTGAGCATGGCTGATATGATTCCACTTGGATACTGTGGCATCCACGGGCTCACATGAGATGGAGATCAATCCTGAGGCGTTATTAGGTACATGTGTTACACATGCATGTCACACGCACACACGTGGATGTGTTCCCCACAATTCTGCACATCCTCATCATGTAGCTAGCTATACATACCAGCACTAGCAAAAACATGCAGATACATGTTCCGTGAATCTGGGACAGTTTGGTGACATGTGGTAGATACCTTATCTGTTTCTCATTTTGTCTTTCTTCATGCATGCTACTAGCTGGCTGGCTACGTCTGTGCACTCTGCATCGATCACAAGTTACAATGCATGCGTGTGTCATGCATCCGGACAGTGCATGTGGCTATATACATTGTTTGTGCGTTGGTGTCCGGCCTGTTTCGTTATGCATGCCTGGTAGCCTGGTGTACACAATAAGTTCTAACTTATATTTTGTTTAACCTAGCTATAATATCGATAATATTAGTTCTAACTTATATTTTGTTATCTTTAGACGTCTCACTAACTCAGTGTTACCTTATCAGTGCTATTTTTTCAAACACTACTATTTTTGAGTGATTATTTTGCTAATGGCAACAATGGATAAACTTTAGACTTATACATAGGTTTTTTTGGGGCCATTCACATAATAACGCACACGTGTATATGGGTATTGCTCTACTTTCATCATAATCACGGTAGTTTTTCTCTGATTAATGTGTTACTCCCTCCATTTGACATTATATGTCATTCTAAACCATAAGCAAAATACATTACATGTTATTATCGCTTCCTAATATATCGTTTTCTCTAGCTATGTCTTTCCTCCTTGACTCTTCCTTATTTTCTGCGAGCTCTGTACATTTTTATCTCTCTTTAGTTCCCGTGCTAAAACCAAAATGACTTCTAATATAAAACAAAGGAAGTAATTTCTAGTCTCGAGAGCGAAGGTATAATAATTGATTGGGTTCAAGGCCACATATATATATATATATATAATAAGGTAGAAACTAGTAGAATTATGCTCAAAATTTAGATGGATCACGACAATGTCATGTTCAAATGAATTCACTGCGTATTTCAAACTTCTAATTTGTTTATCATTCTTTTACCAGTATACAAATATAACTTAGTTTAATTGGCGCACAGGTGTGGCATTATTTGCTATATGCCGATAAACACATCCAAATTTCACAAATTCAATTATAACATCTTGTGCCGAACTTTTCCCATGTCACAAGGAAAAACTGAGATTGCAATTTATTTGTTGAAATATAAGAGGATCATGTTCCTATGGTTTATGATGTCACTGAAAAGGATCCACGTACCTGGTTACATATGTAGACAATTAACCCCAGTGCCACCATGGAATGGAATCTCTTATCAAGGGAACAATCGATGGTGCCATAGAGTAGTTTTGTAATGGGTATGAACTTATGAATATGTATGGTAATTTTTTCTTGTACTAATATATTTGGCAGTGCTACTGCTACATACATATATATCTGGTTGGGTCCAGCAGAAAGGTACTGGCGTCAACAAGAATCAAGTGAGGGATCGATCGGCCAAATTTATTCTGCACTTATGAATCCATGTATATAATTCCTAAACTGGTTCCAGCAAAAAACATGGAGGACACGTACCTGCAGCCACAAATAAGAGCAGTGTGCCGCCTGAGCCTGCACCGACGCTGTCGACTGCTGGTCGCCGTGCCGGCGTTGAGCAGCCCACGAAGCACGGCCGTGTGGTCATCAGCTGGTGGAAATCCACAATGGATCAGGAGCAGATGCATATACAACTTCTCTATCGTTCCTATAACAACGAAATGGAAATTAATGGAGTTAAAGCTCGCCGATCGGGACATGGAGGCCTGTTAACGCACTATGCAATGAGCAGTCGCTTGATCTAGATAGGAGATGTGTTTCCTGGATAGATAGACATCAGTTGATCTATCGAAGTCTTTGAACGGTTTCAAGCTGTCCAGCCCCATAGCCACATGGTGAATCTTCAGCTTGTTTGCTATCGCTTAGGGCACAGTTGGCGACCATGCATAGAGTAACCCACGCACGTGTGTTGTCGTATAGTATAGTGCGTGAGCATGGCTGATATGATTCCACTTGGATACTGTGGCATCCACGGGCTCACATGAGACGGAGATCAATCCTGAGGCGTTATTAGGTACATGTGTTACACATGCATGTCACACGCACACACGTGGATGTGTTCCCCACAATTCTGCACATCCTCATCATGTAGCTAGCTATACATACCAGCACTAGCAAAAACATGCAGATACATGTTCCGTGAATCTGGGACAGTTTGGTGACATGTGGTAGATACCTTATCTGTTTCTCATTTTGTCTTTCTTCATGCATGCTACTAGCTGGCTGGCTACGTCTGTGCACTCTGCATCGATCACAAGTTACAATGCATGCGTGTGTCATGCATCCGGACAGTGCATGTGGCTATATACATTGTTTGTGCGTTGGTGTCCGGCCTGTTTCGTTATGCATGCCTGGTAGCCTGGTGTACACAATAAGTTCTAACTTATATTTTGTTTAACCTAGCTATAATATCGATAATATTAGTTCTAACTTATATTTTGTTATCTTTAGACGTCTCACTAACTCAGTGTTACCTTATCAGTGCTATTTTTTCAAACACTACTATTTTTGAGTGATTATTTTGCTAATGGCAACAATGGATAAACTTTAGACTTATACATAGGTTTTTTTGGGGCCATTCACATAATAACGCACACGTGTATATGGGTATTGTTCTACTTTCATCATAATCACGGTAGTTTTTCTCTGATTAATGTGTTACTCCCTCCATTTGACATTATATGTCATTCTAAACCATAAGCAAAATACATTACATGTTATTATCGCTTCCTAATATATCGTTTTCTCTAGCTATGTCTTTCCTCCTTGACTCTTCCTTATTTTCTGCGAGCTCTGTACATTTTTATCTCTCTTTAGTTCCCGTGCTAAAACCAAAATGACTTCTAATATAAAACAAAGGAAGTAATTTCTAGTCTCGAGAGCGAAGGTATAATAATTGATTGGGTTCAAGGCCACATATCAATATATATATATATCTCCAACAAAGCAACCTAAACTTGATAACTATATGCAGGGCATAACAAACAAATAGAACTTCCCTGAAGATGATAAATTACAAAGCAAAATAATTCTGAAACATACAATTTGAGAAACAATAAAGGTACCGTATCAATCTTTGTTATCTATATGCTAGTTGCATATCAGTTGGTGTACTCCAGCTTGTGTCATGCCTAACAGGTAAGCCCTAGAAAATGTAACACAAGACAAGCAGAGAAAATGGCTGGCATGCATTGCCCTCACAAGCATAGGCAGCGTGCGGTGCTGGCAACATGTTCGAAGTCATGGGCTCAGATACTACTCTTTCTGCTGGAAGCTAGCTGGTGGTGGCGCACCACGAGCCGGTGATGGTGCTGCATTTGGATATAGCATAGGTGCTGCGGGAAGTATGATGGCAGGGTAGTGAGCTAAAGGCAGCAAAGGCGCCAACGGAACCATGGCCGGAGGAGGTCCAAGAACTACAGCTGGCCGGGCATGCCCACTCACCAGCGCCACCGGAGCAGCAGCGGCGACAGTCCTTGTCAATCTGGGCGGCAGCCCAACAGGATAGACTGCCGCTGATGCTGGCTCCATGTGCCCGAGCGACATAGCCTGCATGCGTTATACATATTTTTACACTGACAGCTTCCCTAAAAGTTCATTAAATTGATAAGAGATATCCAAACAATTTAGTTATAATTTACTAGATTGGTGAGAGATGAGTGATTCATTGATACTCCCCGTTACATAATCTGCCTTATTAGGACGCAAGGGTGGAATAAGAGTTGTTTGTAATTTGTTTAATAAATCATGCCCTCCAGGATTTCGCCTCGAGAACTCTGCACTGGATACCCTATCGAGATACTATTCACTGCGCAATTTCACCCAAAGTCTAAACTAATGAGAAAAAAAAGAGAAATTTACTTCGATAAATAATGCATATAAAGAGAGATGAGATTTGCCACACAGATTACAAAATCGGATGTGTAAGGATAAAAAAGATACTAACAACATCAATTCGTTGTGCATATTAAACTGTAAAAAATGAAAGCATATTAAGACTTGATACCTGGATTTGTTGCTGGAGTGACTTGATGTACTGGATAGTCTGCTCTAGTGTTGAGGCTTGCTTGCACTGAAATAGCCACATGACAAATAGACATCATGTGTAAGATATATATTGTCATATATACACCAGATTTGATCAGAACCTATATATGCTAGGAAATATGCAAAAATAATTAAATACTATGCAACTTATTTGATTTTTTAATTTATGGTGATTAAGGAAATATGCAACGGTATTTTGCAAAGCTGCAGTAGGGGTCATTATTCTCGACCTGCTTGTTGCATCCTGGAACGAGCTGTTGCAGGGTCTTGATCCTTTCGTTTATCTTGTTCCTTCGTTTCTGCAAATGCAGCATATACTCATGCATGAAATTTGGAAAGAACCTGACCACAGAGCGACCAAAAAAGCTGTATAGCGGCGGGCTGTAACCCACTATAGCGCAGCAAAAGCACTATAACGGCACGGCAAGTGCAGCAACTTGAGCGCAGCTACAATCCGGCTGCCGCAACCGCCGCAGGGCATCAGGACTTCTTCCAAGCCCGTAAAAGAATATGAGTACGTATGAGGAATTGCAATCTTAGAATATGTATACTACCTTCTCCGTCAGGCTGTGCGTTTCGGCGTAGTGAGACCTCCTTGCTTCTGCTGTCGTGTTCTTCTTCCTCTCGCTGGAGGTGCTTCTCGTGGTATCCTGTCAGAAAAAAAACATCACCCTCAATTTTTTTTTAAAAAAAAAACTGGACAATCAATCAAAATAGTGCAGTTCGGTACTGAAACTGATTTACGTTTCATGATGATGTGCACATAGTTAAAAATGTATTAGTAGGCAAGCTAGCAGATCACTACGGGTTTCTTCTTCTTGGTTTTAGCATGACTGCAAGAGTAACAACCTAAAATCTTTTGAAAGCGAAAGCCCGTGCCTGAACTGAAAGGTGTGCTTATTGCCGATTTCTGCTTTCTAGATTAGAAACTGTTTGCATTAAATTCTATTTACTTCCATTCTTTAAAGTTAATATTGCAGTGCGTATTGACTTGTTAGTGTTTTTTCCATCAGAATTTTAAATCTAAGTTGTGTTTCTGGCTAGGGCTAGCATATATAACTGCAATACTCACAAAACCTGAATTTTCTTAACAGCAATGGAATCTGAATCTGTCACCGCATGCATGCAACTGAGTTCATCACATAGAAGATGAGCAAAATTAATCACATGCAATATTAGTTGGCACACAAACACTGTGCATACATACCTCAACGCGCTTCCCTTCTGCTGATGTTTGAACCTTCTTTGTTTTCTGCTTCCCATGTGCCATTAGTTTGTTATCATCCACCAGTGTGCGTCCAGCAGCGGTGCTGTCCTGCTCGTCGCCTCGGACAATCTGACATAGCCACGCCGCCATCTCTGCCTCGGTGGGAGGCAACTCAAGAGGGAGTTCAGGCGACTGTGAAAGCGTGGCAGTAGCCGTGGCCATGCCGCCGCAGTTGCCTCCGGCTCCACGCCGCACTATCTCAAAGAGATCACCCCTGCGATGACAACATCACAGGCAAAATTGTGTATGAGCTAAGAAACCATAAGCTCAAGTGCTAAATGCTTCCATCCTACTGCAGCTGCAGCAGCATCTATGCATTCTAGTGCCAAGGCATGCATATATACTGCAACTGATGTATATCTACATACGAGGAGCTGTGACCGCCGAACATCTTGAGCAAATCCTCGCAGCCGCTGGTCTCGCCCGGGTTGGCGAAACCGTGGTTTCAAACTTATAGGTTCAGACGTTGCATGGCGCCCTCCTTACACGTATGTGCAGTGGGCCACGCAGTGTATGTCAACCAAGTAATGTAGGTTATCATATGGAGAGAGACGCGAAGAAAGTTCAATGGCGGTGGAGATGCATCGAGCTCCGCGCGGCCGGTTGGTCGTGTGTGAGCTTGAGCGACGGGGCAGAAGAAGAGGCAGTCATGGCGATCAGCGATTGTTTGGCAGTGTGCTACTTCTACGTACATGTTTGAAATGTCCACGGCCGATATTAGTGTCGAGGGAGAAAGGTAGGGTGGGCGTGCGAAGATTGTCCACGGAAATGATTGATATGGGCGTGGCATCTTGTAGAAACTTCTTAGCGAAGTATGTCCTTGCTATGTCGCGTTGGCAGGCATTATACCAGGTGCGTGTAATGTAAGCAAGAGACAGGAGAGGCGCCAGAATTTTTGCAGAATATACCGGGCTTCGATGTCATGGACTCCCTGCTTGAAGAGGTAATATAGACTGGAAGAAAAATAGTAGCGGCCATCTAGTTGCATTCTGGACAAGAGTGTCATTTGGCTTCCATACACGCCATGATTTTCTCACCTATCTCTTACCATGATTCTTTCTACTATATACCCCAGGCGTCCCACTCCATTATGATAAATTAACCCCTGATTCCCAGATACATGCTTTGCCATTAGAAAAATTGAACAAAATGCTGATATATAAATTTATATATTACCCACTGCTAGTAGTGCTAGAAAAAATAATGATGGTAAAGCGACAGTAAATTATTGAGTCATCTAGGATAATACAACAATAAGTATAGCTAGATATTGATACTAGGCCCACAAATGCACATGCCAATCCGCTGTTATCTAGATTTATTGATTTATCATGCATTTCATCACTCTTCTATGTTTCACTGTAATGTCTTCTCCTTGATAGATATGTGCCCAATGTTTCTATAAATTTGCATGCACCATCGCTTACATTATCTCACGGAGATCCTGCAATATAGATATACTTACTTATCTATTATCGAACGCTCTTGATAATCCCCTTATATGGTTTTATACCCATTTATTTCATTTACATATATACATTATAAATCTAGTTTTTTCTTCAAACTTCGAATAAATATGTAAAGAAGAAAAATATCTGGATAATCTATGAAATGTATGTGGAGTGTAATGAATTTATGTACTTTTTAATATCACATTTGTTGGTAAAATAAGGTTTATAATTAAGTTTTTTAATGATAGTGATGGGTGAAACAGATTCATGTATGTTTGAACTAAACTTTGGAGGTCAGTGTGTAATGATTTATATTGATTCACAAAACAATATTTATGTCACCATACACTTCAAAAACTATTTATAAAATATCATGTTTTTGTATAATTTGTTTTTGAAGCAACATTTTTTTGTAGCTAAAAATATCACTTGTAGATTGTGTGATTTTAGTAAAAATATATGTATTCTAACACAACAGAGTATAAAAGGTGTAATAAAAACTTATGCTATTTCTTGGGAAATGTATAACAAGTTACTATGTGGCACTTGAGTAAATATTATGTTGCACGGGCATTAGGATCAAGTTTTTTTTTATAAAAAAATAGGTCGTTCAATTAGCGATATATCTGCCACAAAGATGTAAGAGTAGTGAATCCCCTTGATAAGATTGTCACTTATTCCTCGTACATCATTTTAATCATTAGCTGATGATACACATGCAGATGGACGACGTACCTGCAGCAACGAAGAATCTTCCCTCTTCTCCTTCCTGCCTATCTCGGCCGGCCGGCTTGCGGTAATGGACCTTTCAATGTTGAGGCCACCTGCATGCAGGCATATATGCTCTCCTGTATTTTGTATATGCTCTCGATCGAATATTCACCTAGCGGCCAACAGGCATGCATGCATGTCTCTTATTGCAAGGATGCGTGGCTGGATGCAGTACAAGTGTGGATAAGGGATGCTAACGGAAACCGGCCAAGCTGATCGGCCGTTCCCTTCGTTGATGGGGCACGTACAGATGGCGACCATACACGCGTGTTGGCATGCGCGTGGTTACTGTGACGGCAGCACTACGCAAGGTTGCTGACGATGCAGGAACGAGCTGGCAGAAACTGAAATCGAGTTCATAGTCCTGCTGGGCTTCAAGCCAAGAACGACCTCATGGATCGGTCCAGCCGAAGCCCAGTTACCAGCTCAAACCGTCGTCAAATTGGGTTTGGGTGTAAGAGAGGACGGGCTTGAGGCCTGTGTATGCCTCGATGACAACTCAAATACAGGAAGTTTTTGGCCCAATATAGGCTACATAGCTGCATATATGCAGAAACACTAAGTAAATTTGATTAGGTGTTAGTGATGACAGATATAGATAGATATATACCTATTTTTTTCGAATAAATGGATCCCTCAAATCTATAGTTTTTAATGGTTGGTCTATTTTCTTGGGTTACCCCTCTTTAGCCTGATTCCTTGAGACTTTGAAATTTTTTATAGTCGCCCAGGATTCATTTATACAGTATCGTTGAATCAAAATAGGTAGCATCATAAATGCATACTCATTGAAGCATATGATCAGTCCATATAACAGTTTGAGATTTCTTATGAAAGGTCGCTTCATACAAAAGGTGCAACAAATAAAGTATAGCAAATGCATTGGTCCACAATAAACTTTTCACATAAAAACCTGAATAGAGTTTCGTATATAAACTTAGGAGGGTGCTGATGCTCAATGTCCACACCAATGGAATTAATGATCGGCAAGGGGAGGAGGCGCCTACAGCCGAGTTGATGAATCTATCCCCGTTTGCCATTCTTCTGGAGAAGATCATGCGACAGTAGTTTGGAATAGCGTCCCGGTGATTAGCAAATACCAAAACAACAAAATAATTACTTCTAACTGTCGCTGGGCGCAAAATATCTAAATTTTTACTTGTGGATCACCAAATGAATGGAACAGAATTGATGGATTGTAAGACATTCGAACTGAATCATCACTGTTGACGAGACAACACGATGGAATTGTTACAACAGTCTGTATATATCGATCAGCAGCTTTCCTGGCGGATCAAGAAGAAAAACTGTTACAACGAGTAGTGTCATCACCGACGGGCAAGACACTAAAAAATGGTTGATCAATCCCTGACCATGTGCGCGACGACGGCGTGCGCGACAATGGCCATGGAGGCGAAGGCGTCGTTCTCCCTTGGCAGCGCCGCCTTGTCGCCGACCATGCCCTTCTCGCACCAGCCGGGGACGCGCATCGCCTCGTTCAGAAACTCCACCGCGACTAACGGAAACCGGCCAAGCTGATCGGCCGTTCCCTTCGTTGATGGGGCACGTACAGATGGCGACCATGCACGCGTGTTGGCATGCGCGTGGTTACTGTGACGGCAGCACTACGCAAGGTTGCTGACGATGCAGGAACGAGCTGGCAGAAACTGAAATCGAGTTCATAGTCCTGCTGGGCTTCAAGCCAAGAACGACCTCATGGATCGGTCCAGCCGAAGCCCAGTTACCAGCTCAAACCGTCGTCAAATTGGGTTTGGGTGTGAGCGTGGGTATGTGCACGACGAACGAGCGAAGGCGCGGCAGCAAGGTCGCCGGAGTTCGAAGCGGCTTAAGGTCAAGGAAAACAAGGTAATCAGCTAAGGGAGCATGTCACTACAGTTTTAGCAACATGCATGTCACGGTAATGGTGGAAGACGGTGCGTGATATTGAAGCCCGTCCCCTCTGACCTAAACGCTGCTTAATTACACGGAAGAAGCCAATGAACGCTTGAAGCGTCGACTGAAGACGAGGAAAACTTAGAGAGAGGTTCCCTTTGCAATTCTCAGTACTTCTCACTTCTCAGTGACCAGGGCGCGCTGTGCCCAGTATCAAGATTCCATTATCTGTCGTACAACAAATGTTCATATCATCTATAGGCTGTGCCATGCAAGTATTTGGATTTCTCGTTAAACTCATCCGTCATTTAATTTACATCAAAGATGGAACGCCAGAGAGTCAGAGGAGACAACCATTATTAGCAGCACACGCCGGCCGCCGGCTAACTAGCTGCTGACCGCGTTCAGCAGCGCAGTGGCCATGGCGTTGAGCTGCGAAAACTCGCGGTTCGCCGCGGCCATGTCGCCGGCGGCCGCACCCGATCCCGCCCTGCGGCGTCAGCATTAGCAGCGACTTGGCGGCGGCCCAGCTCCCCAACGCCGCGTACCCGCGCATGAACCGCAGCGCCGGCACCGACGCCGCGCCGTACACGAACTCGCACGCACGCAGCGCGTCCG
>LAPY01002385.1:26402-37809 GCA_000970635.1 Eragrostis tef
GCGCCCCGCTGCCACGAATTGCGCCACCCGCTGGAGCATCGCCATGACGCCGGCGTACAGTTGCACGCACGACCCGATGCCCTTGGCCACCGTCGCGTTCCCGGCGTGGACAGCCAGCGCGGCATCGATGAGGCCCTTGGTAGCAGTGGCGTTCCGCACCGCCAGCCTCGCCGCGAGCATGGCCACCGCGGGCTGGTCGCGGATGGCGTGGCACGGATCCGACGGGTCGACGCAGAGCACGGACGTGCAGACCTCCGGTGGCCAGTCATCATATTTGGCCAGTATCGCGCATGCATGGTCCAGCGCCAACGTCTTCGCCGCCCCGGTGGTGGCAGACGCGAAGGCGATGAGCAGGAGGAGCGCCGGAAGCATGGGAGAGGTAGCGGAGGCAGCCATCGTGGTTTGGTTTGTGTCCTTTCTTCTGTATTGGCTCCCTCTCTAGCTCTCCATGTTTTATATTGAGTTGTAAGTGAATATTAAAATATTAGTATTCCAAAAAAATATTTGACAATTTTATGAGCCCACCCACACTCTAATAAATTCTCAAACTGCACAATGTGCAACCAAACAAAGCAGGAGCACCCTATGTAGGAAATCTCATAAGATTTGGATCCTGTCTAAAATTAATTATGCCAGCAACTTGTTCAGATTCTTTCGGCTGGCTGTGGTTGTGTTGGCTGCTAAAGCCATAACTATTGGCTTCTAGTCATAAAAAAGTTGCAGCCTCAACTATAAAAATACCAGATAATGATGATGCACATTAATGTATTTTTGTCTCTCTTTCTCTCTCTCTCTCCACATCTTATGAGTTGTGAGAGAATCTCGAAAGATTTGCAACTAATAATATATTTGACAACTATATGCACCTGCTCATACTTTAACTAATCTACAACAAAACGGAGCAGGGTCATCAATTGGATAAAATCCTTCCTCTTTTGTAATCCCATGATGATATGTGAGGAAATTTCACAAGATTTGAATCCAATATGAATTTTTTGACCTATTTATTGCCTTCTGAAATAATGGCAGCAATTGGTTCAGATCCACAACTATTGGCTTCTAAAGTCAAAGAAGTTGCAGCCGCGTCTATAGAAATATCAGATGATCATGCTCATCAATATATTTTTGACCCTTGCGTGCAGGACCCAGATCGAGACCCTGCCCAATCCCTATGGTGGGAAAACATAATATATATTTGTCCTCAGTCTTCATCATTATGTGGTAAGTGTTCATGTATTTTGCAAACTAAAATTTTTTCTGCGTCATGATTCTCTATAAGGTTAAAGGTGCTACAATTTGTTATCACGAAAGACAAATTACAATAACATTGTGAAGTGGATAGGGGATTAATATCCATGAATGAATAACAAGATAATTAGCTCCAATTAAGCCAAAATAACAGTGTAACCAGGCGAAGTGCGATTGAAGCTAACCGCGCGCCATCTTTATACGACAATCTGAATTGATGATTAGCCCAACCACATTTAAGTTACCAACCTACACATCAAATGTCCTCTTTTCGTAATCACATTATGAAAACACAAGAGCAAAGGAGTAGATTATCCTATGTGAATTTGACAGCACGCTGCTAATCAATTGTTTCCTATTATCAAAATTGGTAAAAATAGCTGAGATACAATGGGTATTTATACTACAAACTTTCCTCCTGGATAGTTGTGTGAAAGAGCATTGAGTTCCCACTAAGATAACCTAAGTGAAAGAGCACAAAGGTTAGAGTTTTATGGAGTTTCACGTGATCTTTCAACCTTCCTGATAGCTTTCCCTTGAATGATCATAGTTTTCACATGTATAGGATGCAAAAATGGGGAGCCAGTGACTGAGCTTGGGCTGTTTTTCAAAGAGGGCCATAGACTGCACACTTGGGTTTGATGGGGCTGGCTGGTGCGGAGTTTCTCTGCTCTGCGGTCACCGCAAAGCCAACTTCGTGCGGTCAGTGCTATATTTGGAATACGGACAGCCTGTCAGATAGAGAAAACAATATGTGGGATGGAGTTAGTTTGGAGTGGGGTCGGCGCTGACGTCATCAATGGTTCTAACTAAAAAAATTCGTATACTCCAAACCATTCATCCAAATGAAAAAACGATTCTACCACCTTGTTTCTTATGACGAGATCTTCAAAACTAGACCCCACTTAGTATGTTTCAACAAAAAAAATCGACACTAGAAAAGTTGCTAAAACTTTTTCTCTTGGTCGGCCAACTTTTTAATTTGTTCCTTCAACTTTTCTGTTTGTTCGTCGAACTTGTTTCAATTGACGCTCAAACATTTCTATTTAGCTGTCTAATTTTTTTATTTGTTGCTCTAATTTTTTATTCATCATTTTTTATTTTTAAAAAATTTTAAAACATAGTTAAGTGGGATCTAGTTTTGAAGATTTCATCGCAACGAACACAACGGTGCAATCAGATCACGATTCAGAAATTTGGTTTAGAAGCTATGCATTTTTTTAGACCATGAAACCCGTTTGGAGGTTGCTGGGCCCAAAGCTACAGCGCGCCGCGCTCATTGGAAGCTAGTCTAAGATTGATTGACCGCAAGAATTGTTAGCTGCGGTTCACCGCAGAGGAGAGGGCCCCCTAAGTTCTAGAGGCTAATTACATGATACAATCAACTTTTTTTGGGAGGGACCTGGTTTCATGGCTCACCTTGGCCTCAAGAAAGCTCCGTCCCTGTGGGGAGCCATGAGGAGGAAGGGCAGCCAGGTGTGGCCTCATGTTCATAGCCCCTTTTTTAGAGGTCCTCATGTTCATAGTTTGAATTGGGCTTTCGTGCACATTTTCTACCTTCATAGTGGTTTGGTTAAAGTTGCAATAATAATCTACTAGAGGTTTCTATCAGCGTTTGGCAAATCAGTTATGCCCACAATTAATGAAAACTCTTCCATAGGTTCATTTAAGTACCCATATGGAAGAACATATCCTTATTACTACATCACTGCATTTAGCAATATTTTCTTTCGTACCAGGAACCACACAATTGTGACGCGGATGGACAATTTTAAAACTAGCAAGTAAATTTAGAACAAACTACAAACATTTTTTTCTCAAAAACGCAAGAAAAATGCACTTCATTGTATTAATAAGAGAAAGGGCAGTCCAAATTACACATCACCACCACATCGATGGGAGGTTGTTTGTTACGTACACCATGAACAGAAACTTCTATTATCACAGGCCAGGTAGTCAACGTTAACCGAAAAGGAAATAGTCACTCCCAGACGCAAAAGAATGTTCTGCGAGAATAAATTATGGATCGAAACCAATAATAATGGCAAAACCGTTCGCAAAAAAAAAATAGTAATGCAAAACAAATGAATTTATGGATTCGATTTGAGAAAGGAAATAAAATAATTACAAGATGGTAAATCGGGATGGTCACACTGATGGGGTAGTACTATACGTCACTCATTTTGTGTGACCGGGTTGTAAGACCAGAGATCAAATGGTTTAAAAACCAAATGAACCATTTTTCTTACAGCTGCAGGCACGAGTCGATGCCCCTGGCGAACCTCCGCCGCGTTCCCCGCGCGGGCGATCCGTAGCGACGCAACAACAAATTGGAGAGCGGGAGAGATGGGCCGATGGGCCGCAGGCTGGATGCGGGTCGGCCTGGTAAGAGGACGGGCTTGAGGCCTGTGTATGCCTCGATGACAACTCTTCATGGATCGGTCCAGCCGAAGCCCAGTTACCAGCTCAAACCGTCGTCAAATTGGGTTTGGGTGTAAGAGAGGACGGGCTTGAGGCCTGTGTATGCCTCGATGACAACTCAAATACAGGAAGTTTTTGGCCCAATATAGGCTACATAGCTGCATATATGCAGAAACACTAAGTAAATTTGATTAGGTGTTAGTGATGACAGATATAGATAGATATATACCTATTTTTTTCGAATAAATGGATCCCTCAAATCTATAGTTTTTAATGGTTGGTCTATTTTCTTGGGTTACCCCTCTTTAGCCTGATTCCTTGAGACTTTGAAATTTTTTATAGTCGCCCAGGATTCATTTATACAGTATCGTTGAATCAAAATAGGTAGCATCATAAATGCATACTCATTGAAGCATATGATCAGTCCATATAACAGTTTGAGATTTCTTATGAAAGGTCGCTTCATACAAAAGGTGCAACAAATAAAGTATAGCAAATGCATTGGTCCACAATAAACTTTTCACATAAAAACCTGAATAGAGTTTCGTATATAAACTTAGGAGGGTGCTGATGCTCAATGTCCACACCAATGGAATTAATGATCGGCAAGGGGAGGAGGCGCCTACAGCCGAGTTGATGAATCTATCCCCGTTTGCCATTCTTCTGGAGAAGATCATGCGACAGTAGTTTGGAATAGCGTCCCGGTGATTAGCAAATACCAAAACAACAAAATAATTACTTCTAACTGTCGCTGGGCGCAAAATATCTAAATTTTTACTTGTGGATCACCAAATGAATGGAACAGAATTGATGGATTGTAAGACATTCGAACTGAATCATCACTGTTGACGAGACAACACGATGGAATTGTTACAACAGTCTGTATATATCGATCAGCAGCTTTCCTGGCGGATCAAGAAGAAAAACTGTTACAACGAGTAGTGTCATCACCGACGGGCAAGACACTAAAAAATGGTTGATCAATCCCTGACCATGTGCGCGACGACGGCGTGCGCGACAATGGCCATGGAGGCGAAGGCGTCGTTCTCCCTTGGCAGCGCCGCCTTGTCGCCGACCATGCCCTTCTCGCACCAGCCGGGGACGCGCATCGCCTCGTTCAGAAACTCCCGCGCGACGGTGTAGCGCCCCGCGGCCACGGACTGTGCCGCCTGCTTCAGGTACAGCACCATGCCGACGTACACCTCCAGGCAAGCCGCGATGCCCTTGGCGACCGTCGCGTTTCCCCCGTGGGCGGCCAGCGCGGCCTCGATGCAGCCCTTGGTCGCGGTGGCGTTCCGCACCTCCAGCCTCACAGCGAGCGCGGCCACCGCGGGCGCGTCGCGGGCGGCGCGGCACGGCTCCGACGGGTCGGCGCAGAGCACGGACGTGCAGAGCTCCGGCGTCACGTACTTGTCGCCCAGGCACGCACACGCATGGTCCAGCGCGGACGTCTCCGCCGTGCCAGTAGTGGCCGCTGCCAAGGCGATGAGCAAGAAGAGCGCCGGAAGCATGGGAGAGGTAGCTGCGGCGGCCATCGTGGTTTGGTTTCGCGTCTGTATTGGCTCATTTTCTAGCTCTCCACGTTTTATATTGAGTTGTCAGGGAATCTAAGAAGATTTGTATCTAATAAAATATTTTATAATTTTGTGTGCCCACCCGCACTCTAATAAGTTACCAACCTACACAGCCTGCAATTAAACGAAGCAGAAGCACACCCCATGACAATTTGTAGGAAATCTCACAAGATTTGGATCCAGTCTAAAATTAATTATGGCAGCAATTTGTTCAGGTTCTTTCTGATGGCTGGGGCTACGTTGGCTGCTAAAGCCACAACTATTGACTTCTAGAGTCAAAAGAAAGATGCAGCCGCGGCTACAAAAAAAATCAGATAATAATGATGCCTATTAATATATTTTTGGCTCCGTCTCTCTCTCTCTACGCCTTATGAGTTGTGAGAGAATCTCAAAAATTTGCATCTAATAAGATATTTGACAACTATATGAGTCCGCTCACACTCTAACCTACAACAAAACGGAGCATGATCATCAATTGGGTAAAGCCCGTCCTCTCTTTTGTAATCCCATGATGATTTTTGAGAAGATCTCACAAGATTTGAATCAAACAAGATTTTTTTATCTATTTATGTTCTTCTGAAATAATGGTAGCAATCTCTTCAGATTCTTTCAGCCCCTTGCGGTTGTGTTGGTTTCTAAAGCCACAACTTGGCTTCTAAAGTCAAAAAAGCTGCAACCGTAGGTACAGAATTATCATACGATCATGCCCATCAATATATTTTTGAGCCTTGCGCGCTGAACCCTGATCAAGATCCTGCCCAATCCCTGAGATGGAAAAACATAACATACCTCTGTCATCAGTTTTCATCATTATGTGGAAAGTGTTCATAGCCCTTTTTTTAGGGGCCCTCATGTTCATAGCTTGGATTGGACTTTTGTGCATCTATCTTCATAGCGGTTCGGTTAAAGTTGCAATAATCTCATGGAGGTTTCCATCAGCCCTAGGAAAATCAGTTATGCCCACAATGAAAACTCTTGCATAGGTTCATTTAAATACCCATATGGAACAACATACCCTTATTACTACATAACTGCATTTACCAGTATTTTCTTTCGTACCAGGAACCACATAACTTTTCACATAAAAACCTGAATAGAGTTTCGTAGTCGCGGGCGGCGCGGCACGGCTCCGACGGGTCGGCGCAGAGCACGGACGTGCAGAGCTCCGGCGTCACGTACTTGTCGCCCAGGCACGCACACGCATGGTCCAGCGCGGACGTCTCCGCCGTGCCAGTAGTGGCCGCTGCCAAGGCGATGAGCAAGAAGAGCGCCGGAAGCATGGGAGAGGTAGCTGCGGCGGCCATCGTGGTTTGGTTTCGCGTCTGTATTGGCTCATTTTCTAGCTCTCCACGTTTTATATTGAGTTGTCAGGGAATCTAAGAAGATTTGTATCTAATAAAATATTTTATAATTTTGTGTGCCCACCCGCACTCTAATAAGTTACCAACCTACACAGCCTGCAATTAAACGAAGCAGAAGCACACCCCATGACAATTTGTAGGAAATCTCACAAGATTTGGATCCAGTCTAAAATTAATTATGGCAGCAATTTGTTCAGGTTCTTTCTGATGGCTGGGGCTACGTTGGCTGCTAAAGCCACAACTATTGACTTCTAGAGTCAAAAGAAAGATGCAGCCGCGGCTACAAAAAAAATCAGATAATAATGATGCCTATTAATATATTTTTGGCTCCGTCTCTCTCTCTCTACGCCTTATGAGTTGTGAGAGAATCTCAAAAATTTGCATCTAATAAGATATTTGACAACTATATGAGTCCGCTCACACTCTAACCTACAACAAAACGGAGCATGATCATCAATTGGGTAAAGCCCGTCCTCTCTTTTGTAATCCCATGATGATTTTTGAGAAGATCTCACAAGATTTGAATCAAACAAGATTTTTTTATCTATTTATGTTCTTCTGAAATAATGGTAGCAATCTCTTCAGATTCTTTCAGCCCCTTGCGGTTGTGTTGGTTTCTAAAGCCACAACTTGGCTTCTAAAGTCAAAAAAGCTGCAACCGTAGGTACAGAATTATCATACGATCATGCCCATCAATATATTTTTGAGCCTTGCGCGCTGAACCCTGATCAAGATCCTGCCCAATCCCTGAGATGGAAAAACATAACATACCTCTGTCATCAGTTTTCATCATTATGTGGAAAGTGTTCATAGCCCTTTTTTTAGGGGCCCTCATGTTCATAGCTTGGATTGGACTTTTGTGCATCTATCTTCATAGCGGTTCGGTTAAAGTTGCAATAATCTCATGGAGGTTTCCATCAGCCCTAGGAAAATCAGTTATGCCCACAATGAAAACTCTTGCATAGGTTCATTTAAATACCCATATGGAACAACATACCCTTATTACTACATAACTGCATTTACCAGTATTTTCTTTCGTACCAGGAACCACATAACTTTTCACATAAAAACCTGAATAGAGTTTCGTATATAAACTTAGGGGTGTGCCGATGCTCAATGTCCACACCAATGGAATGATCGGTGTTTGCCCTTCTTCTGGAGAAGATCATGCGATCAATAGTTTGGAACAGCGTCCAGTGATTAGCAAGTCCTACAACACAAAAATTACTTCTAACAGTCGCAGGGCAGAAAATAGCTTCCTTTTTGCTTGTGGATCACCAAATGAATGGAATAGAATTGATGAACTGTACGACATTCGAACTGTGAACGAGTTCTCGATCAGTAGGCAACAGCCAAGCTGTTCCATAGATCACACTCTTGATCAATCAATTGGAAACTGAAACATTCACACACGGAACTCTAAGAAACAGAATCATCACTGTTGACGAGACAACATGCATGATGGAATTGTTACAACAGTCTGTATATATCGATCAGCAGCTATATATCCTGCATGCATGCCGGATCAAGAAGAAAACTGTTACAACGAATAGTCATCACCCACGCGCAACACGCTCGGATGGTCGATCAGTCCCTAACCATGCATGTGGGCGACGACGGCGTGCGCGACAAAGGCCATGGAGGCGAAGTCGTCGTTCTCCCTTGGCAGCGCCGCCTTGTCGGCGGCCATGCCCTTCTCGCACCAGCCGGGGACGAACAGCGCCTCCCCCGCGTCGCGGTAGCGCCCCGCGGCCACGGACTGCGCCGCCCGCTGCAGGGACGGCACCACGCCGGCGTACAGCTTCAGGCACGACGCGATGCGCTCGGCGACCGTCGCGTTCACGGCGGCGTGGGCGGCCAGCGCGGCCTCGACGCTGCCCTTGGTCGCGGTGGCGTTCCGCGCCGCAAGCCTCGCCGCGAGCGCGGCCACCGCGGGCGCGTCGCGGGCGGCGCGGCACGGATCCCACGGGTCAGCGCAGAGCACGGACGTGCAGAGATCTGGCGTCACGTACCAGCCGCCCAGGAACGCACACGTCTCGTTCAGCGCCGTCGACGTCGTCGTCTCCGCAGCGCCGGTTGTGGCCGCCGCGAAGGCGATGAACAGGAGGAGCGCGGGAAGCATGAGAGAGGCGGCGGCGGCCATGGTGGTTTGATTTGTTGTTCTCTTGTCTTTCTTGGCTCACTCTCTCCGCGTCTTATATTTAGAACGTACAATTTGTGAGGGAATCTCAAAAGATTTGGATTCAATAAGATATGTGACCTATTTACTACCACTCTAAGTACTAACCTACACAACCTTCAATCAAACAGAGGAGAAGCACCACCAACTGGCTGAAGTCAAACATCGTCTCTTGTAATCCCATGACAATTTGTGAGGGAATCTCACAAGATTTGGATTCAATAAGATTTTTGAAACCTTTATGAGCACGACAACACTATAACCAACCTACAAGCAAACAGAGCAGGAGCATCAATAGAATAAAGTCAAACATCCTCTTTTATAATCCCGTGATGGTTTCTGAGGAAATCTAAGAAGATTTAGATCCAATAAGATTTTTGACATCTTTATAGCCTTCAGAAACACTGGCAGCGATCGGTTTCGATTCTTTTGGCCGGCTGCGGCTGTGTTGGTTGCTAAAGCCATGACTATTGCCTTCTACAATAAAAAGTTACAGCCGCAGCTATAGAATTCCAAATGATCACACCCAATATCTTTTGGCCCCTGTCAGACTCTTACATGATCTAGACCCAGCCCAACCCTTGAGGTGGGAAAACATAACGTATCCACCATTCCATGTTTTATATTGAGTCGTAAGGGAATCTGAGAAAAATTGTATCTAATAAAATATTTGATAATTTTGTGAGCCCACCCACACTCTAATAAGTTACCAACCTACATCAATCAAACAAAGCAGAAGCACCCCATGACAGTTTGTAAAAAATCTCACAAGATTTGGATCTAGTCTGAAATTAATTATGGCACCAATTTGTTCAGATTCTTTCAGCTGGCTGCGGCTACGTTGGCTGCTAAAGCCACAACTATTGGCTTCTAGAGTCAAAAAGAAAAAAGATGCAGCCGCGACTACAAAAAAAAATTCAGATAATAATGATGCCTATTAATATATTTTTGGCTCCCTCTCTCTCTACGTCTTATGAGTTGTGAAAGAATCTCAAAAATTTGCATCTAATAAGATATTTGACAACTATATGAGCCCGCTCATATTCTAACCTACAACAAAACGGAGCATGATCATCAATTGGGTACAGCCCATCCTCTCTTTTGTAATCCCATGATGATTTGTGAGAAAATCTCACAAGATTTGAATCAAACAAGATTTTTTTTACCTATTTATGTTCTTCTGAAATAATGGTAGCAATCTCTTCAGATTCTTTCGGCCCCTTGCGGTTGTGTTGGTTGCTAAAGCCATAACTTGGCTTCTAAGGTCAAAAAAGCTGCAGCTGCAGGTACAGAAATATCACATGATCATGCCCATCAATATATTTTTGAGCCTTGCGCGCCGAACCCTGATCAAGACTCTGCCCAATCCCTGAGGTGGAAAAACATAACATACCTCTCTCCTCAGTCTTCATCATTATGTGAAAAGTGTTATCATGTATTTTGGAAAGTAAAAACTCTTTTGCGTTATGATTCTCTCTATAGGGTTAAAGGTGCTAGAACATTGTTGTCACAAAAGACAAATTACAATAATATTGTGAAGCGGAGGAGGAAGGGTGCAGCCAGCTGGCCTCATGTGGCGTTCTTGTGGAGAAGATCACGGGCTCAATATTTTGGAATAGTGTCCCAGTGAATAGCATGTACCAACAGAAAGAATTAATTCTAACAGTTGCAGGGCACAAAGTAGCTTTTAGTTTTTTTTTCTAGAATGTGCATTGCACGTATTTCATTAAGAAGAAGAGAAAGTTACAGCGACAAAGCACCAACTCAAGCTAACTTAAGTGGTGCCAAACACAACACAAGAATGAACATTACATGAAGCACACACAGCTGATACAAGGCAACCATCTAAAACTCTAAAGCGACGACCGAGGGCGCTCGAAGAGCATCCAAAAGCTTCAGAATGAGAAAGTGAAGCACCCCGACCCGATGATGATGGAACCACCACTCGAACATGCACCCAAACGAGTTCGGAGGCCTCCAAGACGACGCCTCCAAGGAGATCACGACATTAGCAATGCCGCCGCCGCCCATCTGGAAAGCCGGAATTGAGTTTTCACCCGAAGGACCTCCAAGAGCAACCAAGGAGCACGACAACGTCTCCAACGAGAAAATCGACACCAAGAATGCCGACGTTGCCGGCACCGGCAAAAACTGTCGGGCAAGGCTTTCACCCGATTCTCATGGCACCCACCTCGTCCACCTCCACCAAAGCGACCACGAGAAGCAGCCTCACTCCAGCCGCCCAATTGAGACGTGTCACTCTTCCCCAAACATGGGAGAGAGGATGCCGACCAGCGACGACAAGCTTCGCTCACCACCGACAACAAGCGACCAACCACACCGCCGTCATCATAAAGCACCAGGAGCCTCACCTCCGCAATGGAGACGCACACATCATCACCACAAGCCGAACCCCCAAGCCATCGCCATGAAGGTCGCCGTAGATCCACTCCAACCCCGCGCCTCCACCATGGTTGCCTCGACCACTGCCCCGCAACGCGCGTCGCGCCCCCCACCATGGAGGCCGTTGTCGCCACCGCGAGTAGGAGCTCTGCGTCCCGGCCGAAGGAGCCGTCCTCGCAGCGCTCGACGAGCTCGGGCCCCCGCCGTGGAGGCCGCCGGCG
>LAPY01002385.1:59869-73269 GCA_000970635.1 Eragrostis tef
GATCAGTGGAGAGCGTCGTGGGGAGGCAGTGGAGGTCCCATCTGGATCTGGACAGGACTGCAGAGGGAGACGAGTGGGGGGAAATGGCCAAATGGGAATCGAGCTGGAACCTGGGCTGGGCTTCTCCGGTCAAACTTTGACTGGGCTTTGTCTGGCCGTCCCAATGAACGACAGCCTGTTCCGGCCCGTAACTGGAAGAGCTCTTTTTCGGCCCCTACAGGCACGGACTATCACTCCGTGGGCTCCGAAAGCGCGCGACCCTTTCAAATAGTAAAAGTTGTATGTATTGTTCCTAAAAGCAAAAGTTCTAAGTTTTTTGAAATTTACTTTAAAATATTATAGAAAATTTCTTTGTAGACTCCTCCCTTCATTCTTTTTTTACTGACGTCCAAACAAGATTTTGTAATTCATTTCTAGTTCACTTTTGTTGTTTGAAACGAAAAAAAAGAATAGGAGTAAAATATTAGGCTGAGATCCGTCCTTTGTGATACTTTTTCTGTTCCAAAATACTTGGCATCCTAGTCAAACCAAGTTTTTTTAAAATATGGCATTCTCACTTTTCTCTATTTTCAATTCACCTCTATCTCTCTCTCCTTTTCGTTTTCTGCGCACCTACTTTATTCCTCTTTTCTTTAATCTTCGTGCCCAAAATGAGAATGTTAATTATATTGAGACGGAAGGAGTAATATAAAAAAGAGGAGGAGATGTATCAAACACTTATAATTGGCGATGGGCTCGTAGGTTTCTAATGTTACAACAGTTAGTGACAAATTGACTCTTCGCAATAAAGACTATTCAATTCGCTCGTAATAGGAGTGGAGAAATACAGCATAACAACAAAATCAAATATAATGTTAGATATTCTTTAGTGCAGGAATATATGATATAGGCAATGTTTGTTTCTTCTTAAACTAAAATTTAGATCTGTCACATCAAAGAGAATTTTATTATTTACAAGTATTAAATTAAATTAAATTACTATTTTTTTACAGATAGTTGCTAATTTATGAGATGTATTTAATGAGTCTCATTAGTCTATGTTTTTGTACGATGATGCTGCGGTAATCATCGCATCGTCACGTCTTAATTGCTCTTATTAGATTTATCTAGCGGATTAGCTTAACAGTTCTCCGTTAGTTTTGCAGACTTTATTTAATATCTTTAAATAAACAAAATTCTTATGGCTAAAATTTAGTCATAAACATGCTCGTACTGCCTTGTGAGCTGAACGAGAGCCCTACTTGTGAAAATGAAGCTACGATGCTCGGCAGAGAGGGGCACGGGCACCCCACCCTCGGCCAAGTTCACGAGTCAAAATGAGGTGGGACCGCCACTAACTCGAACAGGTGGCTGGTCCGTGGGCTCCTGTGGTGAGGCGTGCAGCGGGGCCCACCACCGCGCGACAAGGCTGCGGCGGTCAACAGACGTCTCCGCTCCGGCTGCCAACTCCAAAGCGGCTTCGTCAGACAGCTTGACCACACCAGGCATCGAGATCAGGTTCTTTTTTTTCTTTAACTTTGCATCGTAATTCACGCGCATCTCAACTAATACTACTACATGTACATTCAAATTAGTACCCAGGTCGATCAAACTCAGGTTTTGTATAAAGCGTTTTTCAGCATGAATCGCATATGAAAAACCAAATAGTACTATCAATTCCTTTTTTTTAGATGTATATCAATTCTTTTCGCCTGTCACGGTTAATCTGACCCTTGTCTTTGACGCTGTTGACTCCCAAGTCCCAGCCGAAAACGACTCTATCCAGAATCCACCTCACTTCACCGCACGGCCGTTCATCTCGAGGCTCGCAACATCGAACGGTTGGTGATCATCCCCCACGACCCCCTCGCTCCCACCCAAACGGCGGCAACTTCCCCAAAACACCCCTCCGAATCCGGCATATTATCCCTCCCACGCCTCCGCCCCGCGCTCCTCCCCTGTTCTCTCCAGTTCTCCCCTGTTCCGCTGCTGCGCCTCCCTGCTCGTCTCGGACGGACGCCGTCCCCCCTCTCCAATCCCCTCCGCGCCGCACGTCCAGCGGCGGAACGCCCAGCCCGTTCGTCGCAGGTGAGCTCTCGCCACCGAGCTTTTCTTCTTCTCGGGGTCTATAGTAGTTTCCCTGGGCGGATTTGTTTGTTCTGCACGTTCTTCGGCTCGCCTGCCGTGGCGGAATCTTGGGCGGTACCATGTGATGCGGGCTCCTCGAGCTCGGATGGCAATCCCATCGAGTTCTGTGCTGTTTTCGGTCATCAAAGAAAAATTTGTTGTTTTCCCCCTGACGGGTGGTTCTCTTGGCCACTGCCATTTCCAGCAAATCTCCAACCTTTGCAGAGATTCCGTCGAGATCCGCGTAACTTATGTGTTTCTTTGTTTCTGCTGTTCAGACGCTGCTGCTCGTGGGAGTGGCGAGGAGCTGAGTTCCATCTGAGCTGGAGGGGGGAAACCCGAGTCCAAACAGAGCCCTCTGTTTCTTCTCCATTTTCAGGCATGGAGGAAGTGGAGGCAGCCAACAGGGCGGCGGTGGAGAGCTGCCACCGGGTCCTTGCCCTGCTCTCCCAGCAGCAGGACCCGGCCCTGCTCAAGAGCATAGCTTCAGAGACTGGCGAGGCCTGCGCCAAGTTCAGGAAGGTGACCGCCCTCCTCGGCGATGGCGGCGGCGGCAGGTCAGGCCATGCTAGAGGCAGGTTCTCGGGAAGAGGCAGGCCAATGGGGTTCTTGAGCCATAAGGGTGTCTTGGGGAGCGGCAGTGGCAACGCCGTGGAGACGATGCCCAGCTGTTCAGCTGCTCCATCTTCATCAACTAGCTATGCACAATTGCGCGCTCGGGTTAATGGAGCTTCGGAGTCGCGTGGGCTGGATTTGGCCAGCTTGAGTGGTGCTCATCAGCTTGGAGCTCCGAAGCTGGTCCAGCCATTGTCGGTTCAGTTTCAGATTGGGAATGTTGCGCACCGGTACCCGTTCCACCAGCAGCCTTCTCGGCAGAAACTGCAGGCCGAGATGTTCAAGAGGAGCAACAGTGGGATCAGCCTCAAGTTTGATAGCCCTAGCGCCAGTGTCGCCACCGGGACGATGTCGTCGGCGAGGTCGTATATGTCGTCCCTTAGTATGGACGGGAGTGTGGTTAGCTTGGAAGGGAAGCGGCCGTTCCATCTGGTCGGCGTGCCGGTGGCTAGCGACCCGGCAGATGTGCAACATGCGCCCAAGCGGCGGTGCATGGGGAAGGGGGAGGATGGAAGAGGCAAGTGTGCTGTGACCGGCAGGTGCCATTGCTCAAAGAGAAGGTAACTGTTCTCCTAGTGATTGTTAGGCTCTTATCTTGTTGAATATATTATGGACATGGCCTTATTATGCTCTTCTTTACAGCAGGAAATTGCGAAATAAGAGGTCGATCAAAGTGCCAGCCATTAGCAACAAGATAGCTGATATACCGCCGGATGAATACTCATGGCGGAAATACGGACAGAAGCCGATTAAGGGTTCTCCTCATCCAAGGTATGAGCTAAACAAGAAATATTTGCAACCGGCAACTTACATTAAAATGTGTATCAAATCCTTTTCGATCGTGATGATTGATGCATTATTCCCCATGTTGTGCCATGAAGATGGCATATCTGCATCAGGCTCTCAGGTGGCCCTTTATCTGTAGAATAATTGTTGTGGATACTCCACTCACCTTTTCATTACTCCCAAGTGCTTTTGCAAATTGCAACCAAGGCGTGTTGATAGCTTAGTAGCTAGAACAATTAAATATGCCTTTTCGTAATATCTTGGAGTTCAACACTTTCTCGTGTCCATTTGTGAAAAGGTAGGATCAACCATGGGGAACAGTAGTTAAATTGTTGATGCTACTTGGATTTGAATGCCAGGCCAGGCTATCTACATCCTAATCTTGATCGCCCTCATTCCCCTACCCCATAAGCTTTAATGTCTGCCCTTGATGATAGGAAAATGTAGCTATACCTTGAAAGCATGCACATGGTGTTTGACTGGTTCCAGTTTTGCACCACATTCTCTTTGCCTATGCATGCCTTAACCACGATGATGACTTGAATCCAATGCAGGGGTTACTACAAGTGCAGCAGTGTCAGGGGATGCCCGGCGAGGAAACATGTTGAGCGGTGCGTAGACGACCCGGCGATGCTAATTGTGACATATGAAGGCGAGCACAACCATACCCGCCTACCAGCACAATCTGCCCAGACCTAGAGGATCGATAAATCACGGTGCTCCATTCAGGAAACACGTAGACATGCCTGTGCTGAAGAATGAACAAGATGGACATCTAAAACTTGGTCCAGTGAACTTTGAAGGTAGCAGTACTGAACGTGGAGACATTTGAGGATCTGATGAGATGTTTGGGCCCTCCTGAACTACATGCTGTTACAGTGTGACATCTAAGGTACTGTGGCACTCGTAAGATGATGCAGGAAACAGCCTGTGGCTGGATAGTGACAGCGTGTATGAAGGGCTGAGAACAAAGATTGAGGAACGGATGACGGGGTGGCTTTTAGCGTGCACAAGTTTACTTGCGATGACTTCCTCTGTATGTTACTTTCGCTTTATTGGAAGAGGACATCTTTTGTTGACAAAAGAAACAATCCTGAATTAAAAGGTGGTTCTTGCTGACTGATGACAAGTTAGGACCATATGGTTTTTCCAGGTGTAAGCATTCCAGAATGAAAGGTGCAAGTTGTTGATGTGATTTGTCATCCTAGTACTATTACTCTTGTGTAAAGCATCGTATACTAATTATTGTTCACAACTTGTGTCATTTTTGCTCTCTAGACAATAAATGTGTTCATAGTGCAAATTTGCATCAGAGATTCTAAAATTATATGCAAAAAACTGACGTTCTCTAAAGATAAATCAATAAATACCTGCAAAAACTAACAAGTAATTATCTCAAGAAAACATCAAGATAATCCATGTTAACAACTTTAAAGAAATATCAGCGTATTCGATCTAATGCTTGTTCGTCACTTTCAAGGCCTATAACGATAGGTTGACAATTGAACACGTTAGTTGATGCTTAAATTGGAGTTATCCGGACAACACCATAGAGTGCAAGTCCTTGGTTGTTTAGTGGGCGCAAAGTAATGACACACTATTATTGGTGTAGGTCACTGCACTGGACAAATATGCCTAACCAACCGATGATTCATTGCGTGGTCAACCACACTTAAATTGTGATCTATCCATACAGCCTTAGCTGGGGAGATGGAGTACCTCTCATCTGAGGAAAGGACGAGGAATCAAAGGCGAAGGATCTCGGTGAAAGATTTGTCTCAAGACCTGCAATTAAAGTAACAAGTACCAGTGTCTAGTGGAGAGGTCAAGGATGTGATTTAGCTTCAAGCAATGGTCCAGCATTACTTTTTCGATAATCAGACGTCCAAGCAAGGAGAAGTTACTTTTTCGTTTGCCCCCTTTTTATTTTGGTCTTCTGTCATCTCTGTCGTTTCGAATGATGCAAATTTAGCATTGGCTGTCTAGGAAATGTAGCTCCGCTTTTCAGGCTGATTCCTAACAGCTCATGTTGAGGGACAGACAGAACAGGCTAACCCGTTCTTGGTAGGTACAAATGGTAATGGTAGCCTGTTAAGTGTTAATGATTAAGACTTGTAATCAAGGGAAAGAAAAAGGTTTGATCGATTGATACATTCTAGCAGCATGCGCAACACCACATTGGGAATTCGACTGTTAGATTGTTAGACAGTTATAGATCATTTTTTTTGCGATTAGTTATAGATCATTTGATGTTTGGCATAATGTCTTTCTTTTACACCTAAGTGTGTGTACTTTCGCGATGACATAATTTGCCTCAGAGAACAAAATGATTAACAGTTGGCATATCTTGTTTGGATGGTCGCAGCTTCTCCAGTGACATCTTAACAAAATAAGGATCTGTTGCTCAGTAAAAGCCTGATCCAGATTTAGTTTTGAATTCGTCACATGTTTAGGTGATGTTTTCAGAAACGAACCAGTGATGAATACAGTATCACTCTATTTTTTATTTATTTCCAAGCTACAATCGTGCCTTGCAGGAAAGGAAAATGCATCATTGTGTGCAAGATATGTTCACAACTAGCTAAGGGAGCAGACGAGCAGTAGCTTCAGATTTGGAAAGTTCTAAAACATTTGCCCCTAGTTGTCCTACTTGACGTCCAAGGCTTCGAAAATGAGTGATGAGTTGCAGAAAATATAAGTGAAATGAGTCCAGCGGATCTCCAAACAGGATAAAGCTTTAATCAACATGATCTTGCCTCTCAAAGATGCTCCAACCTTAATGACCATAGAGGATGGAACCATTTGTTCATGGAATAATTAGATATTTGTCATTGCAATTGTTTCCAACCAGGGATCTGCCATCGCAAAAGCGATAATGAGAAATGTGCCATCGAAGTTGCAATTCTTACACATATTTGTCATTGTTGACTTGTCAATAGGTAATGGAAGCATGAAATAACCAAAATACCCATGTCCTTCTTCCTCCAGCCAGATTTTCAAAAAAAAAAAAATATCTTCCTACCATGCGATTGAGCGCCAGCATATGGAGCTGGTGATAGTGTAGCCGCATCAGCCGCTGTCGTTTGGCTCTCTGCACTCTGGTCACAAGGGAGGAAAAAAAAAAGAAAATATGGTTGGAGGAAGAAGACAAGGGCATTTTGGTCCTTTCATAGCTCCATTTACCATTGAGGAAAAAAATGAAAATATGGTTAGAGGAAGAAGACAGAGGCATTTTGGTCCTTTCATAGCTCCATTTACCATTGACAAGTCAACAAATGACAAATATGTGCAAAAATTACAACCTAGATAACATATTTCTCATTATCATTTTTGCAATGGCGGATCCCTAACTAGGAACATTTGCATTGGCAAATATCTAATTAACCCGTTGTTCATCGTCCACCAGTCCACTCCTCTTGAAACCATTCATGGAACATTCCGACATAGTCGCCACTTGCAACCTTAACTCTATCTTTTCAGTGCCAGCCAAAAAAATGTTGTAGAATTTTCAACACAATCTTTTTCAGAACGTAGCAATATTAGGTTAATGGTAAGTTCTGGACACGGAAGGGCAACGAAACAACAAGAAAACAATCGGCACTGGCGTATGTCAGAAAGCAGCTTACACCACCAAAAGTTTAGGAATCCTAACAGATCTCAAATACTAACCAGATGAACAGACTGACAACAAACCAGAAAACCCTTCCCTCACCCCTAAGGCCTGCAAAATAAGCTCTTCCTTATGATTAATATCCGTAGCTTGGTGGGTACGGAGCACTGCCATAGTTTCCTTGAGGACCGGTGCCACCTGGGGTAGATCCGTATGATGCTCCCCCGTATGGCGGGTAAGAGTTGTAGCCTGCATCTTGAGCCGGTGGGGCGGGAGCAGGTGGGGGGCCCTGGGGTGAAGCTTCAGCCATGAAATTCTGCGAGGAAAAAAGATTCCTCTATTCAGTTAGCAAGAGAGAACGAAAAGATAAACCCCACGAAATGGTAAGCATATACAATGCTCTTGCACATTTTGATAAATACAACATCAGCAACGTAAAACTACTCCCTCCGGCTTTTAACTGATTAGAACAACATTTCTATTTCATTTTTAAGCTAAAAACAATGTCCTAACATCATTACAAAAAAAAACCGAAGTGAGTTAAGCTAAAAAGAATGTCTTGACATCATTACAAAAAAACTGGAAGGAGCATAGGCAGTCATTAACATGTGCTTACATTGTTTAGGGCAGTTAATCTAGTTTAAATTGAACTAGATTTGCTGTCCAAAACGTCATATATTTGAGGATACAGAGAATACACTGTTTAAAGCATAAAGCCATAACCATGGTTGCCAGGTTTCTATCTCAGCGCAGAGCAAACACTTCATTGTTGAAACTGCAAATAACCTACTGATGGATGTATTGAACACACCAAAACATCCTACCAAATCATAGACTAAGTATCCATTCATGAGCATCGAGCAACATTCAATCTAATGCAACAAGTATCAGGTTTGAACATGGAGAGGTGAACTCAGAGTCTCAGACAAATGAATTGAATATGGTGATTATACAGGAGACTAGGAAACAGACCACCAAGAATTCACATGTATCAGTTCAAATGGAGGTAACAAAATTTTAGAGTACTGGTGCAATTTGGAAGGACATGGAAAATTACCTTGATCAGCTGTTGAGCAGTTTGTATTTGCGAGGCTGTCCCGGTTATCTCCACTGTCATCTCTCCAGGAACTCCTTCTTGAATACTTATAGTTGCACCACTGTGTCTACGGATGTAGCTGATACTGGCACCAGCTGCCCCAATGACAGCATCAGCATAGGAAAGAGGAACTTGCATACTGTGGGTCACCTGTCAAAATGAAAGAAGCATTGGTATGTTATCATGGTGCTAGGCAGGCACACAATTCATCAGTTATGGATGGTCAATGAATAGAAACTAACTTGAGAAGACCCATGTGTTTGATTCCCTGATGGAGCGCTCGGAGGTGCATCACGTCCGTATGAAGAAATTCCATAGTGAGGTTGCTTTTCCACAGGAGGCATTTCTGGAGGAGGATAATAATTGTCTTGTGGTCGTGGAGGCATGTACTGAGGATTCCCACCATAACCTGGACCAGGAGGAGGCATGTTTGGAGGATGGCCCCAGGGTGGAGGAGGACCCCATGGCTGAGGTGGTGGCATAGGTTGCTCTCTGGGCACATTGTGCGCTTTCATCTGTCAAGAAGGAAATTGTTGTTTATGTCAATTGAATAATGCATACGAGGAAGTAAAAAACTGAATCGCAGAATATTACTTGCCTGCATTTCAAACAAAGGGAGAACGCTGCGGTCAACAAGAAACTTTCTTAAGTGACTTGCTATCAGCTCCACTGCTTTGTGAGCTGCAAGAGGTTCACCCTGAATCTCAACAACTCTGTCATCATTTAATGCTACAGGTGGCACATTCTCTGTGAATGAAAAGGTAAAATGGTGAATAATGGCTGACGTGCCACTTCATTGAACCCAAATGCAGTTGTCTAAAGAACATAGTAAAATTTCAGTAAAAATGGATCAGGCAAGCAAAACAAAAGATAAACAAAGCTAGAACAATCAAGTTATAAAGCAAAAGGTAATGGCATTCTCTAACCCTTGTTCATGGCAAAATTATACTTCACACAACATCTCAGTACATGCAAATTACATGTACTCTAAAAAAATCAGTCAATGAAGGAAGCGGGCAACATGGTTCTCAATTAATACCAAAAGCATGCAACACATGACATGAGTGCAAACATTACTAGTTAATGACACAGACTGCCTTATTGCATTTACCTACTAAAACCCACAAGAAAAAAAAAGTACTGGTTCAATACACAAAATGACATAATACAATAGAGGCTTACCTAGAATTCGGAGAACACATTTTGAAGCATCCTGTATGGATTTAATGGTTGCTCCTTGCTTGCCAATCAGGCTGCCAGCTTGGGAAGCTGGCACCAGTAGTCGTGTAGGCCCTACAGTAGCAGCGCCTCGCTGAGGCTGATCAGGTTCACTTTCTAAACCATCTGTTATTCTTTTGTGAACTCTAAGCAACCCATCAACAGCTGGAGGTAGCTCTGCATCTGGTTCATCCTTTGCTGAAATCATTACCTTTAAAACAGAAACAATATTGATGTCAGCAAGCAGGTTAAAAGATATGTTGCACACAGATGGACTAATGCAGGGAAAGAACCATATAGAAAAAAGAAGGAGAAGAACAATAATTCGTAGGACAGGAATTTGCGAAGCGCAAGAGGTATAGCATAGAGCGTGTATTTCCATCGTGCAGTAGGTAGATAAAATGTTGACACGGTTATAAATATTACAGCTTGGTTCACCCAAATTTTCTTTCATGACCTACAACACTTTCCATGGAACCACAGCCAACATGAAAAATGGCATATACAGTATGCTCCCCAAGACAACTTACTTGATACCCCTGCTACCCCATACTAAACTGACAAGCATTTTGATCAAGGGGTCAGGGCATCAGATGCCAAATTGTTTATGCACAGAGATAAGAGAGAGAAAATCATTCATATGACATGAAGGTTTCCATTCTTTTCTTCGTACTATGTTTTCAGAACAATTCAGCGCACATGTTATCCAAAGCTATTATTTTCCTTTCAAATGTACACCATAAGGGTATAGTCGTGATACAGGTGATCTATCCAGTCATCTAAACAAGAGACGGATTAAAAATAACCTCATGCCTCTCATCACATTTAGTTCTTGAATCCCAAGAAGAAAACCGAGAAAACATGTTGATGAGCTATTTATTTGGAAGTCACTTCACTTGTATGCATAGCCACTCTTTTTAACTAGGAAGCTCCAAAAAATATTGCAGGAAAAAAGTGTATGTACATTTAAAGAGTTTACAACAATAGTGTATGCACTTTTACATTTTGAATTTGGTTCCATAGTATTAGATTGCTATTCTTGAATCTCAATTTTCTGCACGCTTTTTTGGCCCTCCCATTTACTAATTGACTTATTGTTTTGGTCAACATATCAAACAGGTCATGGAATTACCCGAGACAACATATGTAGCTCCTTGACTGGGATCTTCATCCAATATAAAGACTTAAATCATGTGGTGGAGCACAATGTTGAACTTTGATAACCACAACTGTGGTTCTACTTTGGAATTTGGATACATAAAGGATTCGACTTGATGCCTTAGACTGCAGTCAGAACCTGCAAAGATTAGTTCGTTATTGCTTTTTTTTGGTACTACTATGTACTTGAACGCCATTTTGCTGATAAGCTGCACCTTTTAGTTTTAGAGTTCCTTTACTTGTGCAGCAACATCTAGGCCAGTAGATTTTGTATTATTTAAGTAGTTGTAGAATACACTTAGTTGCAATGAACCATACCCAAATTTTCCAATTTGACTAGACACCATATATACAACAACTTAGTTAAAATTATCTTGTAACTGATCAGATATATTTTTTTAAGAACTTTTTGTGTTTGCGGTTCTGGCATCAACATTTACTTGCGTCTCTATAAACGGAATAACTAGAAAAGTCAGTAACATCATCTGAAAGTTCGGAAAAAAATGTTTATTGCAATACTTCATCTTTTTAACAATCCCAAATTCACAAATAATTGCTTCCAGACATAAATGGGGTTAGAGTTTCAATTATCCACTTGAAATCTATGCTCTGAGTATCTTTCATTACTGGCAAGATACACCCATTCTGTATAGGCAGGTGACGAACTGGCGTTTAATTCATTGAGTATTGTTTAACAGATATACATGGATTTACCGTAGCAATAACTTTGAGAAGTAAAACAAAGTTCCAACGACAGTAGTGATAACAAAGTAAAACTATTGGGAGAGCTATACTCCTGTTCACTTAACCTAAACTGATTAACTTTGAGAGGAACTGCAATATGTAAGCTGTTTGAATTTTAAAATGAACCGATCCAGAAGGAACAAGGAAAGAAAGCTGGCCGTATAAAATCAAAATGTCAATAACCAGTTCCTTGTTTCCTTTCAAAAATTTCCAGGAAGCTACAATTTAGAAAGACTTCACTGAGGAAATAAAAGATAAAAAAAAATTACAATTAACTCTAGTGCACCAGACAAAACACACACTGAACTATCAGGGATCAGTAACTATGAGCATGGAGGCATGTTCTGAAAGGCTCAACTAAATGGGCGGTCGGATATTTTTAGCTGTCTTTAAATATATAAGGCTTCCAAGCTGATACATTCTCCAACAATATAATACAAATTATCTATCTGTAATATACATAGTTTTCTAAAGTAACAAGAGGCATTTTGCCGATATAGAGAACAGGTGAAACTAGTGACATAAACCTAGCATGCCTAGAAGGCTCTGAATATTAGAAAACCTGAACAACAATTAACTTAATTAAAAATGCATCCAGTAAGAGAAGAGAGTGGGAGACTTACAGCTCTTTCTGTTGCACCTTGCGGCCCCTCCAGAACCTTTATGCGAGCTTTCGATTCCTCACACATTTTCTTTATGAAATCCCCTTTACGGCCAATGACAGCGCCCACCTTCTGAGCAGGAACCAGTATACGGAACACACTTTCTCCAGGCCACCCAGGCCATTTCTTTTCCTCAGGCTCAGGCACCGCAGTATCCTGTTGCTTGGCCTCAGCCTCCTCACTGTAGACATTTGCAGCCTCTTCCTCCGGGGGAATGGCCTGCTCCTCTTTGTTCAGATCCACCACATTTTCAACGTTCACCTCTGACTGCTCCAGGTTCCCCAGCTCGTCATGGTTCAGGTCTTTGGGTTCCTCGTCATCTGGCTTCTCCTGTTCTTCCTGGAGCTGCTCTTCCACGCCAGGATTTGGTTGTTCCTCGTTGTCGAGGTTAGTAGGGACACCACTCATGGTGTCCTCTGCAGGGTTCTCGACTTGCCCATCCATATAATCTGGAAACAACAGACAAGTCTCAATTCAAACACCACAAAACTCTCAAATACAACGGCGTAATACACAGCTGCACAACTAGCCACCCAAACCCATGACCTCACTGATTTGAGCTCGGAGCTCGTAGCTTGGGTCGACCTCTGCACCCCACAAAACCCAACTCGCACCTCGGCTCTACCTGACCTACTCACAACTCGGAGCGGCACAAACACTGACCCATTGGAAGCCAGCCACGGGACAAGAGCACGACTTCTAAACCCTAAATCGAGAGCAGAGCAGCTCACTCACTCACAGCACAAGACCCAAAAAAATCGAGCACGAGCTACTGCCGAGCGCGGCGCATCCGTCGAACAAGTCCCCACGGGTAACAGACTACAGCGCCAGCACTCGAACCCTAGCGGCGGACCACGGAGCGCCGCGACCGTGCTCGCCCGCGCGAGCACGCGACGGCGTCGCAAGTGAGATAGTGAGGAGGAGGCGCGAACCTTGTGGAGGGGGTAGGAGGGGCCTCGCCGGAGAGGACGCCCGGCCACCTTCGCCGCCGCCGCCGCCGGGGAAGAGGGAGGGGGGAGGGGTTTGTCTGGGTCGGGGGGGTTCAGTTTGATTTAACCTGACTGACCTCGGCCTTACGTTACCTGTCCGGCCGTGCTCACGGCCCACGGGCCAAGCCAGATTGGGCCTGAAATTTTGTTTGTTCCACTGAGTGGTGGGTCCCCAGAGTCCATGTTTCTGTGACAGGTGAAGGATTATCTGCTCCATGGATTTCGTAGCAGTGGAAAGCCGTTACTACTCCGTGCACGTACTGCTGCAACACGCACACACGAGCTCCTGTGCAGATGATCCGGGACGAGCGGGTCCCACCCGTGACGAGGCAGCCACCGGGACTCCTGTCGTCTTCCTCGTCACCGCGCACGGACGGACTCGCCACGGCACCAGCCACCACCACCCACCACTCCAC
>LAPY01002386.1:35288-51819 GCA_000970635.1 Eragrostis tef
TTCTCCTTCTCAAGACTAGCACTCATATCATTGTGCTCAACCAACTTGGCGCTCATATCATCGCGCTCTAGCTTCAAAGCCACAACTTTATTTTTCAAATCATGACATGATGTGCAAGAACTAAATGAAGCATCACTCATATGCATATCATGCAAAGCATCATAATTAGCACAAGAATTAAGACAAGCATCATCATTCAAAGTAGAGGAACAAGTGCTACAAGGCATAGAGTTCATATCAACAATTGTAGCCTTAGCAATTTCAAGTTACTCTACACACGTGGAGTCTGTTAATTTTAGTTCTTCAATTTTAGCAAGCATGCTTGTGCAAGAAGTGCCAGAACTAGAATTATTTGACTCTAACATTTCAGCATACATAGCACATGAACCACATTGCAAAATGGCATTAGCTTTCAAACGAGTGATAGAGGATTTTAACTTATCATTTTTCTTGTGCAAAGCATCACAAGAATGGCATCCAGGCATTTGATTTCAACAACTCTATCTCATCACTCAAAGACTTGCAACACATGCATGACAAAGAAGCATTCTCATTTAACATGTCAATAACATTTCTAGCATTTCCCAATTGTTTTCACATGAAGAACAATCACGCTTCAGCTTCTCATTTTCGGATTTCAAGCAAGCCATGAAAGCATTCAACTCATCATTTTTTTTGTGCAAGGCAACACGGATAACCATAAGCGAAAGCACATCTCTGAGCTTATATATATATGATTGGAGACATCACTCTAACATAGCAGGTCACCATGGCATATTGAATTGAGCTGATTCTATTTCTCGGATTTCTAGATCTATGTGCAGCATGTATTTTGGGGAAAAGTTAAGTCTTAGAGTTGCTACAGGCAATCTGACTCTCGCTGGATTGTAGACTTGTAGTTGAGCAGACAGTACTGTTAGGTTACTTTTATGTTATGCGCCTGCTTTTTGTAGGTGTTTGGCTAGGTACTCGGCTGATGTATTCTTAGGCCCGGGCGTATGACATGCATTGTTCGTATTTGTTAGCACATCGAACTTTACAAAGGATCAGACTCGACATATTTTTGGATTGCACCTATTTTTATTAGCACATCAATTTGGGAGCGATTCAGTCATTTTGGATTTGGTAGCAGCTAACCCGCGACGGGATAGAGGAGTTTCTGTTCCGTTTGTGATTTTCTCTTTTCCTTTGGAGATTGGGGATTTGGAATTTATATCAAATTGAATGTTTATAGCTATTGGGCCGAGCCACAAAACACATGCTCGCGTCAGGCCGAACCAGCAGTGAACATTTTGGCCCAATCTTGTTTCGGCCGGCGTAAGTCATCGGCGACCAATCTGCAGTGAACATTTGGGCCCAGCCTCGTTTCGGCGTGAGTCGTCGGCCGACGAATCTGCAGTTCTGCACTCCGCTGTTGCAAGCGACGCCGCCAACCAATCCAGTCTCGTCTGCATCTCCGCCGCCGCAATGGCGACAGGCAGCTCTCCGACCCATCAGCCGCTGGCGAAACGCCGGAAGAAACCCAGCACCACCAACGTTGCTGCCCTCGGCGAGGATATCCTGCTCGAGATCTTCCTCCGGCTCCCCTCCCTCGCCACGCTCGTCCGCGCTGCCCTCACCTGCCGCGGGTGGCGCCGCGCGGTGGCGTCCTCCCCGGCCTTCCGCCTCCGCTTCCGCGAGCTCCACCCGGCGCCCCTCCTCGGCATCTACTTCGAGACTCACAGCCTCGTCCAAACCCTCCCGACTTTCCCCTCCTTCGTCCCCGCCGCCCGCCGTGACCGGGATCTGTCAACCGTCGTCCGCGGCGGCGACTTCTTCCTGACATCCATCCAGGAGCACCCCGACTTGCCGCACAGCTGGGACATCGTCGACTGCCGCGGCGGCTACCTCCTCATCATGAACGGTGATCAGGAAACAATGGCGGTGATAAATCCCTTGGCTCGCCGGAGCGAAAGGTTCTTTGATCTTGGTCATGAGGCCACCCTTGAAGACTCCCGCGGCTTCCCCGTCTGCCACAACCCCTGCTTGATCTGCTCCGACGAAGATCCCACCTCGTTCCGCGTGGTCATGATTGCCAATGACGAATCAAGGGTACGTGCTACTTTCTTCTCTTCAGACACCGGGGAATGGTCCATTTGTCCATGGGTTGATTTGCCGGCAAAGCCAGGCCGCGGAAAATTCTGGCTTCTGAGACGCAACATGCAGGCCAATGGATCCTTGTATTGTGTTTACAAGAATCGCAAGCATATGGTCACGCTGGACACAGCGACATGGGAGTTTTCTGTTGCTGAGGTCCCTCGGTGCCTGAGGAATCGACGATGCAGCTTTGTTGTTGGTGAAACGAGAGATGGTGCACCTTGTATTGTCTATGCTATTGACTTCAAAGTTGGCCTGTTGTTGCGGGGAGCAGACACTGAGGGCACAGAGGGGTGGATGCTGGACAGAGTAGTCCCTTTAGAGACAGAGCTTGGTCAGATCCTCGGCGAACAAATGGACAACTACAATGAGCTTAAGGTTGTGGCAGTCAGAGATGGCTTTGGGTACTTGGCAACATCAATGTTTAATCATGGTCCAGTTCCCAGTTGGTTCTTTTCCCTGTGCTTGAAAACAATGAAATTGGAGATGATGTTTCAGAGGACAAGGGATACTGGTGTGCACCCCTATGTCATGACATGGCCTTCTTCTCTAGTTGGTAACCCTGGAAGGTTTGCACTTGAAGATGGTACCTGAAATGCGTGTCTACCAGTCAATATGGTGCGAGGAAGAAGTGAAGAAGCTAGTTAAGAACTCTTGTTTGTTCTTGTCAAGTAACCAATTAACCTGCCAAGATGCCATGAAAGCTCGTTTTGAAGGTGAAGAATCTTTTCAATTGCCGTGATGCTGAAAATTCATTCACTAGTCGTTTCTGAATTTTGATGTTTCGCATTAATTACCTTCTGTTAGCACATTTCAGTATAGCTGTAATGATTTCGAATTGATTTTATTTCGTATGTTTGCTAGCAAGTCATTTCTATGTGTCGAAAGGTGTTGTATCAGGACACCGTATTGTGAGATCATTGCTCGCTAGCGAACAGGCACTTTTTACCTTTGTTTCAATATCTGATGTATGTTGATTTGGGTAAAGCAAATGTGAAATACTAGTGAGATGACACAAACCATTTTTTGCTAGTTTGGTGTGATGATTCCCCTTCTGCCATCTTTTTTATTATCAACAATATAATTGCAATTTTGCTGATATATTTGTCGTGGGAAAAAGATCAACTATAAAGCGGAACACATATGAAAGATGGACTGATCTCTCTCCAAGTAACTTCACAAGATTGACTACCCTGGATATGGGTTCCATATTGCTGGATTTATCATTATGTTATATTTGTGACTACTTGATCGTTCATTCTTTGAGAATTATTGGAGGATTTAGACAATCAAGCAACCTTGTGAAGAACCTTGGATCAAACAGGGCAACCAAAAAAACCTTTTGTTTATGATAATTCATCATGCTATGCCTTCCACTAAATTGTTTGGCTTTTATGCATAGTCTCAGACGTCCTCTTCCCTTGAATCGTTCATAGATGTGGTAAGTCAATCATCTGTTCATGAAGGCTTTGCTTAGGTGTATAAATATGCGGGCAAAAAATTAAGGAAAATTACATTGGCTTGTACACAGTCATCAGTCTCCAAAAAAAAAAAAAGAAGCATATATATGCTCGTCAAAGTTGAAAGAATTTCTGTTTAACAATTAGAGGTCCGTGCGTTTTATCATCGCCCATGACGAGTCCACGGTGCGGGCTACCGTCTTCTCCGACACCGGGGAGTGGTCCGTGAGCCTGTGGGTTAGATGTCCCGGCGAGCCTGGAAGACCCTGAAAAATCATGGCGCAAGGGCGGCATGCAAGCGAATGGAGTGCTGTACTGGAGTTACAGGGACTGCAGTCATATGCTCGCGCTGGACATGGCGACAATGGAGTTCTCTTCCACTGCACTCCCATCGTCAGTGAGGCGCTATGGAAGTTCCAGCCTTGTTGGCGAAACGAAGAATTGTGCACCCTGTGTTGTCTATGCTTCCTTCTTCAAAGTTGGCGTATTGTTGCGAAGAACAGATAGTGACGGCGTGGGGAGTTGGACGAAGAACAAGGTCACCTCTTTAGACAAACAACTAGGGAAGCTTAAGGAGAAGAAGTACGAAAATATACAGGTTATGGCAGTGACGGATGGTTATGCTTTGGCAGCATTGCCTAGGCCCATTTTGCCTGGACTTCGACTTGGGTCTTCTCCTTCTGCTTGGAAACAATGAAACTAGAGAAGGCGTTTCAGAGGACGTATGAACGTTGTGTGAACCCCTGTGTCATGGCATGGCCTCCTTTGTTTAGTTGGTAACTATGGTAGCTTTGCACTTGAAGATGAGATGCATACAAGGGCATCAATATACAGCAGTTGGTCAAAATCCCAATTTAGATGGCAGCGCCATGAGAATTGCATTCTTTTGAAGCTGTATCACGACGACGAAGAAGAATCTGGTCAAAATCTATAATGCTGAAAGTTCAGTCATTCGTTCAGATATAAACTTGTACTTTTTCCACTGGTTGTTTATTTACCTTCAGTTAGCTGTTTTCAGTATAATGATTCTGAACTTAATGATTCTAATTCTTGTGTTATCAACCGAGTCATTTTAGGTTATATCTATGCAATTGAGATGCCCTTTTTTTGTCTGTCTATAAAATCCTTGCTCACAATTCACAGGAGAACTTTAACAATTGGCATTCCAACAAGCCTACTTAGTTTTTTATATGTTTTGGAAGTGAACAGAAAGGACATGAGACCGCTAAAACATTCAAGGTGATGCCATGAGAGGACATGAGAAGTTCACAGTCCACGATATATTTCAGTCCTTATTGTGGGATCTGTGTCGGCCCTCTGGATTATGGTAGACTGAAGGCCAGTTTTCCTAAGTACAGGTGGTGTTACCACGAAACCTGGATGAAAAGTAACATGTTTCACAGGCACAACATAAGAATGATAAATGGTAGCTCACGTTTTTTCTAAACTACTGCAGTTCTTAAATTGACTACCACTTCCGGTGTGGAAATCATTTTTTGGGTAAACTAAGTGCAATCTTATGCAAAAATCGCAATGATACTTCAATCTTTTTTGTAAAAGTCTATTCATCAAATGATTAGGCTTCAATGCACCAGCCATTTGACAGACATGGTGGTCAGAATACTTCCCCAGTGCTTCCCGCGAGTACAGACAATGGTTGACAATGCTGAGGCAGTGTGTATACCGTAAGCATCGTGTCGCCACCTCCTCCGGGCTCTGAGTGCACATCTCCTGTGACGATCTGCTTTCTCCTGTGGCTGCCATCCTAGGTAATTGTGTATCTAGGAGAAAGTAGTGTAATAGAGGTCAAGTGCGTCTGAAAAACTGTCACTTCTGTTTCATTCCAGCGAACATTTCTTTCCAGGGCGGTCTCTAACAACACACTGATCATATGCCAAACGTTACATGCTAGCTATTTAACCTCAGTCGCAATGTTACAAGACGAAGCATCAACACCAGACATATTTCTGGAAACTGTAGTGAATCATCACCAAGCATTATGTTACGACAACCCGACCGCCTTCTCATTACAAGCATGTAACCAGTGACATACCTTTGAAACAGGGGCTCCGCATTTTGTTTGGACTGTGTACCGTAGCTATTCTGTATAAAAAGTTGTCCTCGGATTTCTGCTTCAATTATGCAGATAAGAGCTTCACACGACTGTAATTTGTTCATGAAGCAGTGAACCTAACAATCTACCCAGCTGATGAAAGTCAGCAAGTCACTAGTCAAGAAAAGAAAACTCTCCTATCCTATAAGACGGCCAAAGAGCTGCATATTTTCCTTTTCTTAATTTACTGATCCACTAAGGTATAATTCAGAGTTATCGCATACCAGGAAGTGTTGAAGGCTCTGTCAATTGCAAATAAAGAAAATTGCATAATATGTGACCACAATAGACTGTTATGTTATTATATGAAATTTCAAGGTAGTAAAAGGTGAAACTGACCTATCCTTGACAGATTGTATCATGTCATCATTCAACTGAAACAATCAGTAACGGAAAAGTGGTTGTCACTTATGAGCTGCCTACAGCTTCTCATCAGCCTTTGTTTATTGTCCAAAACTGTAATAGCAACCATAACCATCCCTAGAGAGGAGAGATGCACTGCTCTTTTTCAAGGCTGGCATATCACCAGCAACCCATCGAAATTAACTCAAGGACGGACTTGACTGTTGCCAGTGGACTACCACCAGGTGCAGCAAAATGATGCACCACGTCATCAAGCCAAACTACAGCACATTCTTAGCATTAGATGATCATATCATGACAGAGTTATGCTCCAGCCCTCACCAACATCGCAGTTGTTTTGCCATCTGTACCTAGTGTTCCCTATAGCAATGCTATTTCATAGCATTTCAGTTTTCAAATGAACTTCATTCCATGTTTAAATAGGATCCTTCAACTTATTATATATGAACATCTGTAAAATTTATATACCAAACAAGATGACTAGTTCACTTCTTTATTTACTTCAAGATATTGCATTATGCTTCTGAAGAGAAATGAGGGATTATAGTAGATAAATGTTGTTATAGAATGATGGAAGCAAATATATCGTACATAAAGGATTAAAATGTACTACTGCCATATTTTGTAGCTAAGCATCTAAATTATGAAAAGAAAAACCACAATAACTATCATGCCAACACTACCAGATAACATTTTTCTCTTGAGTTGGTCTTTCAGGCTGATAATTAACAAAAAGCTAATGCTACACCCCAGCACATAATTAAACACCATCGAACAACCTAAGCAAACCGATGCCTGTAAGTGGCTAATTTTATAAAGAGATTCACAGATTGCTGCCAATGCGTTTCAGAGAGCATCTTCAAGTGCAAACCTCCTGTACTTACCAAGGAACAAGGCCACACCGAAATGTAAGGTTGACCAGAATTGTCAAATGTTCTATGAAACAGTCTTTCCCATCTCATTATTTCCAAGTATAGTAAGGAATTCAATTTCCTCCGAGCTCTTACATATGATGCTTCTATTTCTATAGAGGATTAGGCATTGTAACAGGTAAATCTTGTCTAAGGAATTCTGCAAGCAATTATGTCATACACAAAGGATGTAACTATATGATACACAGAACATCACAATTTTGATAAAGCAAATATGTTAATTAACACGTCTATGATACATGTTTTGTTTCAATGAGATAATAGATCCATTTTCACTTGAGGATAAAAGGTCTTGCAGACAGAACATAAAAATGACCACAATCAATAACATAAGAAACAGACCAAGTTCACAACTCTTGCAATACTGAGAAGCACTAAATAGCAATGTGCCAACTGATGCAGTTTAGGGAGCATCTTCTAGTGCAAACCTTCCGTTGTTACCAGCTAAAGAATGTGGCCATGCCATAATGTACGGGTGAACAGGATTGTCAAATGTCCTCCGAAACAGTCTTTCCAGTTTCATTGTTTCCAAGCATAGAGATAGGAACCAACAAGGTGATACAGAATCATGATACATCTCCGATGTTGCCAGATAAACATATCCATCCCGGACGGCCAAAACAAACAGCTCCCCAGGATTGTCCACAGAAGCAAGCAATACACTATCATCATGCCATCCACCTCGAAGGACCCTTTCAAGCTCTTTGCCCAGAGAGACAACCCTGTCCAGCACCCATCTCTCATCATCATCACCATCATCATCACCCTTTGTTTGCATCAAGATACCAACCAATCTTCAATTGCTCTGAATAAACAATGCAAGTTATGCCATCCTTCGTCTCACCAACGTCAAAGCTAGAATTCCTCAAGCACTGTGGGAGCTTGCTGGTGGAGAATTTCATCGTGGCAATATCAAGTGAAATTAGGTATCTCTCATCCTCGTAAACCCAGAAGAGGAACCCATTTGCTTGCATGGTACCTTCACGGCGAACCCAACGTTTCGAACCAGGTGACCGTACAGGTGCAGGGACTTTCACCCATCGGTGAACTGACCACTCCCTGGTGTACGAGGAAAAGACAGTAGCCCGCACCCTCGACCTGTCATGGGCAAGAAGCACAACGGTGAAAGAGTTGGGGTCCACATCCGAGCAGACCAAGCGAGAGTGAAGATGGACGGGAGTGCCACGACACCCTTCAAAGATATCCTCGGAGCAAAGATCAAACGCGTTCTCACTGCGTCGCGTCAAGGGGTCCATCACGACCAGCAATGAATCATCCCAATTCATGAGGAGAACGCGCCCGCTGCGGGAGTCGACGATGTCCCAGCAGGGCGACTCGCCGGCGCCGACCTGGAGGGAGGTGAGGAAGAAGTCGCCGCCTGTCACGATCGGCACTGACGCGGCCGTGCCACACAAGCTACAACCCGAACCGGCATTCGGCGAGCAAGCGAGCGGGAGCGCGGAATCAGGCGTGGGAAGTGAAGGCGGGAAGAGCCCAACAGAAAGTGAAGAAGAGGAGCCGGCCCAGCAAGGCCCAAGCGCAGTGGCTATATAGCAATGAGTGCCACCTACTTGCTGATCACGTTGATTGTAATCTGAACTTATCCTCTTGTTTTGTTCTTCTCTGAACCTACCCCGCTGCTTCTCTTCTACCCCTCAATTGCTGCTCCGATTATGTACCTGTGATCTTCGAATCGGATTATCCAAGTAGAGCAATACACTGTTGTTCTGCCGTATCGAGTTGCCCATCGTTTTCTCGTTTGTGTTTGGAGAATTTCTCTTCTGAATCTCTTGGTTTGCGCTGCGAACTGCCGTCGGATATTACACTGGTATCAGAGACAGGCTCTGTTGTTGGCTTCTCGCGATTCTCTCGGCTTTGATTCGTAAAATTCCTGGGGAAGGGGGGAGATCGCATCTGCGATCTCCATAATTCCGTTACCCAAGGTTGAATCGGCTTGGAGGAGAGGCCAGCACGGCGCCAGCGTACGTTCCCGGTCCGCAGGCTCGCTACCTCGTCGAGCACATGGAAGACTCGGAGAAGAAGATGCTTGAGGCGATCACCAAGCTGACGGAGAAGCTGGATGCGATCGACAAGAAGGTCGATGGCCTCGGCGTGGATGTCACCAAGGCAAAAGCTCAAGCGGAGCTATCCATGGCGTCCATCTCCTTGCTGCAGCAAGAGCAAGTAGCGGTGGCGCGCACGCTGAAGTCGTTCATGGGACCATCAAGCTCCTTGACCTTGGATACTGGATTGCTTTCTACAGCACCTGCTCCAGATTCGGGTTTGGCGGCTGCAGCTCCGCCCCCGACCGGCTTCCCACCACCGTCTGCACCACCATTGTTCGAGAAACCTCCTCCTCCACCGCAGGTGACAAAATCTCCGTTCGCCCCTACATCTGGTGTTGTACATGTGGAGATTGATCGCACTGATTACAATGCTAAGAGAAACTGGATGCCTAAAATGGATTTTCCACGATTTGATGGTTCTGATGTGAAAATTTGGTTGGATAAGTGCACCATATGTTTTGACCTCTATCAAATTCCTGCAAATTTTCGTGTGATTGTTGCATCCCTGCACATGGTAGACAGTGCCTCACATTGGTACCAATCATACAAGCATACTACTGGATTTCATAATTGGGACCAGTTTGCTTTGGCTGTTACTAAGGAGTTTGATGTGAATGTGCACAAGGCTAAAACTATGGAACTGTTAAGTCTGAAACAAGTCACTTCTGTGGAAGATTACAGAAAATCCTTTGATCAATTAGTTTATAACATCAAACTGTATGACCCTTATGTCAGTGAAGTAATGCTAGTTTCACAGTTCCTTATTGGTCTTAAGGATGAAATTAGGCATGCTGTTGAAATGCACTTACCTGAAAATGTTGTTGATGCTGCTACAAGAGCTTTGATTCATGAGCAATTGTTAGAAAAACATAAGAAGACTCATGCCAGAGGGCCCTATAAGTCCACAACTGGAACCATCACCAGAGATATAAGCCATCATTTTCTTCATTTGATATCTGGAAAGCTAAGCAGCTAAAAGAATATAGGCGTCTGAATGGCCTTTGTTTCAAATGTGGTGATAAATATGTGCCTGGTCATAAATGTGCTAAACTAGCTTTTGCTCAGTTGAATGTTTTGTGGGGAGATACATGATGGTGGTGGATTTTTATCTGGTGAGATTCTGGATGCCAAAGAAGACACTATGTTATACTCTATGGATGCAGACTGCTATATGTCACTGAATGCTATCTCAGGCAAGCCTAAACACAAAGCAATACAGCTACGAGCTCTTGTGCAAAACCAAGTACTATTGATATTAGTAGACTCTGGTTCTTCCCACTCCTTTGTGAATTCAGCTATTGTGGAGAAACTTACATTCCCTACTGTTGCTATTGATCCCATGAATGTTAAGGTGGCTAATGGTGCAGTTTCACCTTGCAAGAGGGAGATTAAGAATTTTCAATGGTAGATTAAGGGTCTAACCTTCTCTTGTGATGCAAAAGTGTTGGATATGGGGGCCTATGATTTTGTTCTGGGCATGGATTGGCTTGAAAAATTCATCCCAATGACTTGTGATTGGAGTCAAAAGTGGATCGAGTTCAACTACAATGGCAGCACAGTTAGGTTGCAAGGTATCCTCCCTGATGCTGGTACTGAACTGAATGAAATCTCTGCTGAACAGTTGTTCAAATGCAGTAAGGGCAATGATCTGTGAGCAACTGTGTTACTGGAACCTGTCCTAGATGATGCACAATCCCAGGAGGCTTATCTGAAGAATGACATTCCTGAACAAATAAAAAAGCTCATATCTGAATATGGTGTCATCTTTCAAGAACCTTCTACTTTACCTCCCTCAAGAGTATATGATCATTCTATTACTCTCTTACCAGATGCTGCTCCTGTGAATTGCAGGCCTTATAGATACTCTCTTGAGCAGAAAAATGAGATTGAAAGACAAGTTACTGAAATGCTCAAGTCTGGTATTATTTCTCATAGCCTAAGTCCTTATGCTTCATCAGTTTTACTTGTTAAAAAGAAAGATGGCTCTTGGAGGTTTTGTGTTGATTATAGAAAGCTCAATGCTATTTCTGTGAAAAATAAATTTCCTATGCCCATTATTGATGAATTTCTAGAGCGCTAAATATTTCACTACTATTGATTTGAGGTCTGGGTTTCATCAGATTAGAATGGTACCAGCTGATGAAGCTAAAACTGCTTTTAAAACACACCATGGGCATTTTCAGTTCAAGGTGATGCCCTTTGGTTTGACTAATGCACCTGCCACTTTCCAATGTCTGATGAATGCCATTTTTGCTGAACATATGAGGAAATTTGTACTTGTGTTCATGGATGACATACTGATCTTCAGTAAATCATTGGAAGAACACATTGCTCACCTGGAGATTGTTTTCCAAACTTTGCACAAACATCAGTTATTCATCAAGTCCAGCAAATATACTTTTGCTCAGCAGCAGTTATCTTACTTAGGGCATATTATCTCTGATAAGGGTGCTTCTACTGACCCTTCTAAGACTGCTGTCATGCTAAATTGGCCAGTTCCTCACAATTTTATTGAATTAAGTGGTTTTCTTGGACTTACTGGATATTATAGAAAGTTTGTTCACTCTTATGGTATTATTGCTAAGCCTCTAACCAATCTTCTGCATCACAAGAAGTTTCACTGGTCTGATGAAACGCAAATTGCCTTTGATAAACTGAAGAGTGCTATGGCCAATACACCTGCGTTAGCATTCCCAGATTTCTCCAAACAGTTTGAAGTAGAGACTGATGCTTGTGACTTAGGCATTGGTGCTGTGCTCTCTCAAGATGGCCACCCCATTGCTTTCTTCAGTAAGGCACTGAGTGTTACTAATCATAAACTATCAACATATGAAAAGGAGTTTCTGGCAGTGATAATGGCTATTGATAAATGGAGGAGTTACTTACACAGGAACCCTTTTTTAATCAGAACTGATCACAAGATCTTGTGTCATCTACAAGATCAAACTTTATCAACTGAATTACAAAAGAAAGCTATGGCTAAACTAGCTGGGTTACAATTCAAGTTTCAATACAAGAAGGGCAAAGAAAATAAAGTAGCAGATGCCTTGTCTCGAGTTAGACAATATTTCAATATCACTGCAACATCAACTTGTGTGCCAATGTGGATTCAGGAGGTGATCAACTCCTACAACAATGATGCAAAAGCTTCTGCCCTTCTAACTGAACTTGCTATTGTGAATCCTAATGCTCAGGGCTACTCTCTCTCTGAAGGGGTTATCAGATACAAGCAGAAGATATGGGTAGGCCATAACTCTGCTCTTCACACTAAACTGCTCACTGCATTTCATGCATCAGCTATGGGTGGACACTCTGGCATTCAAGCTACATACCAGAGAATCAAGAAACTCTTTCATTGGGCTGGCATCAAACAAGATGTGGAAAATTTTGTGAAACAATGTCAAGTATGTCAGCAGGCAAAGCATGAGCATGTCAGAACTCCAGGTTTATTACAACCCTTGCCCATACCTGACAGTTCTTGGAAAGATCTCTCAATGGATTTCATAGAGGGTTTGCTAAAGAGTGATGGATATTCTGTCATTTTGGTGATAGTGGACATATTCACTAAGTATGCCCATTTTTTACCACTCAAACACCCATAATACTGCTCAAGATGTGGCTGCTTATATTCTTTCACAACATTGTCAAGTTACATGGATTACCTACGTCCATTGTGTCTGACCGAGATAAGGTTTTCACCAGTAACTTGTGGCAGGAATTGTTCAAGTTACATGAGATCAAGCTCAACCTCAGTTCTGCATATCATCCTCAGACTGACGGTCAAACTGAGCATGTCAACCAGTGCCTTGAGATGTACTTGCGCTGTGCTGTCCATGACACTCCAAGGAAGTGGAACAAGTGGCTTTCTTTAGCTGAATTGTGGTATAACACCTCTTACCACACAGCTCTGCAGTGCTCCCCTTTTAAAGCTTTATATGGCACTGAACCCTCTCCTGGTATCATTCATGCATTGAGTGAATCTGAAAATGTGGAGGTCATTGAGACACTCAAAGAGAGACAACTCTTCACTGAAACTCTGAAAGAACACTTGAACAGAGCACAAATGAGGATGAAAGCTTATGGTGACAACAAACGTTCAAAAAGGACATTTGCTGTTGGGGAACAAGTCCTTCTAAAGTTACAACCTTATGCTCAAAGCTCACTGGTCAATAGACCTTGTCCCAAGTTGGCATTCAAATATTATGGCCCTTTTGAAGTTCTGCAGAAGGTGGGAGCTGTGGCTTATAAACTGAATCTGCCTGAAACTTGCAAAATTCATCCGGTGTTTCATGTCTCTCAACTGAAACCATTCAACGCAAACTATACTAATTCATCCGGTGTTTCATGTCTCTCAACTGAAACCATTCAACGAAAACTATACCCCAGTGTTCCATGACTTATCAACATCAGTGGCACTGGATGTGCAATCTGTCGAGCCTACAAAGATCTGGGAAAGGAGGCTGGTCAAAAAGGGAAATTCTGCCACCACACAGGTGCGCGTTTCATGGACTGGATTGCCCGAGTCTGTCACCACATGGGAGGACTACTATGTGCTCAAGAACCGTTTCCCAGCGGCAGCAGTTTGGGGACAACCTGCTTCTCAAGGAGGGGGCAGTGTCATGACCGGCACTGACGCGGCCGTGACAGACAAGCTACAACCCGAACCGGCATTCGGCGAGCAAGCGAGCGGGAGCGCGGAATCAGGCGCGGGAAGTGAAAGCGGGAAGAGCCCAACAGAAAGTGAAGAGGAGCCGGCCCAGCAAGGCCCAAACGCGGTGGCTATATAGCAATGAGTGGCACCTACATGCTGATCACGTTGATTGTAATATGAACTTATCCTCTTCTTCTGTTCTTCTCTGAACCTACCCCGCTGCTTCTCTTCTACCACTCAATTGCTGCTCCGATTATGTACCTGTGATCTTCGGATCGGATTATCCAAGTAGAGCAATACACTGTTGTTCTGCCGTATTGAATTGCCCATCGTTTTCTCGTTTGTGTTTGGAGAATTTCTCTTCTAAATCTCTTGGATTGCGCTGCGAATTGCTGTCGGATATTACACTAGTATCAGAGACAGGCTCTGTTGTTGGCTTCTCGCGATTCTCTCGGCTTTGATTCGTAAAATTCCTAGGGAAGGGGGCGATCGCATCTGCGATCTCCATAATTCCGTTACCCAAGGTTGAATCAGCTTGGAGGAGAGGCCAACACGGCGCCGGCGTACGTTCCCGGTCTGCAGGCTTGCTACCTCGTCGAGCACATGGAAGACTCGGAGAGGAAGCCACCGCGCGGCGCCACGAGCGGCAGGTGAGGGCGGCGCGGATGAGCGTAGCGAGGGAGGGGAGGTAGAGGAAGATGGCGAGCAGGAGGTCCTCGCCGAGGGAGTCGATGGTGGTGGTACTAGAAGACTCATCTCGGCGTTTAGCCGGCGGTGGCTGGGTTTGGGAGGTCTCGCCGCCGGCCATTGCGGCGGTGGATGCTAGATTCTGCTTCGCTGCGATGGTAACTCCTGTCAGATGGGAGACATGGGTTGTTCGTTTCCAGAGGTTAAAATTTTAGCCCCGTCATATCAAAGAAAATATTGTCATTTAAAAGTATAAAATAAATTTAATTATAAAATTTTTTTACAAATGGGAGCTAATTTTTAAGACGAATCTAACGAGCCTAATTAAGCTACGTTTCGCTATAGTGATGCTATAATAACCATCTTCTAATTACGGCTTAATTACCCTCATTAGATTCGTCTCGCGAATTAGCACAGAGTTTTGCAATTAGTTTTGTAAATAGACTTTAATTAGTACTTCTAAATGGCTAATATTCCAAATGGCATAAGAATATCTCAAGCTATCACATTTTCATTTGAAGTTACCCTACAAATTTGTGTGAAAATTGTTCGGTTTTCCAAGAGACGGCATACCATTCTTTCTCTCTCTGTGTTTCTTCTTTCTTTAGTTTTACGAAACATTAATTAAAAGAATGATTTTCCTAATGCACAATCGACCGAAACTCTACAGAGTAAACAATGAGATTTTAGGGATTTCAAGTTTTAAAGTTTCATGAGGGATTCTTGATTTCAAGGCTCGTTTCATACTTATTTGAGTAATACTCGGTCCGTCCTAGAGTACGGGGATGTTCGTTTAATGAGGGTCTAAAATTTAGAGGGGTCTAAACAAAAGAATCTTATCGTTAAGAGTATTAAATAAAGTTTAATTATAAAACTAACTGCATAACCTCTGGTCTAATTAGATTCGTCTCATTAGTTGACATCTTAACCTTGGGCACAAAGATGAGTAATAAAGTAGGTGCACAGGAAACGAGGAAGAGAGAAATAGAGATAAAGGTGTATTGAGAAGAGAGAACATTAAATATTTTAGAAAAAGTTGATATGACTAGAATGTCAATTATTTTGGGACGAATGGAGTAGTAAAGAGATTCTCCTAGTACCATATCATGCTAAAAATAGCTAGTATTTTCAAAGGGGTTCCTCTGATGAGAAATAAAAAGGAAAATGAGAGTTTATGTGGCTAAAGATGAAGGAGCTACTTTAAAAATAACAGAACGAAAAGCAACAGTTGAAGATGGCCCCTCACTTTTTCTTTTTCTCTAATGCAAAACCTTGCGTGAGACTATCATCTCGCATGCATACGTTAGGTGAGAGCAAAGGCGTCCAGCTGCGAGGAGAAAAATTGTCTTGAACATGGAGGTTGAAGCTTCATCATGTGGCTAAGGGTCTGTTCGATTGATGCCCTAGCAGGCAGCTCGTCCACCGAGCATGGATCTCAGCCGCGTTCAAAATCGGACGTCTGAGCGATACGTCTGCCAGGGCACAAAATAAACAGGCCCAAACTATATTTGATTCAACGAAACGGTAATCTTTTGATGATTAAGAAACAGAGCAACTCTCCAAGACTTGTTCGTGCTTCAGGCTCAAGGACTTGTTGGCTGTTTTCTCACAAGAAACTGAGCCTTTGATTTTCTTAATCTGTGGATCCAAATGGATGCAGGTGGGTTTATGGATACCCTTCACTTGCAATAAATACGGAAGAATTTGACTGAACAATAAGTTTATGTGAGCGGGTAAATGAAAACACCCCTCACTTGCAAGTAGATATTACATTTTTTCATAAAATATATTTAAGTTTTGGCGATGAAACAAGTAGAGTGACTATCAGTGCGATCAGTATAGATCTGGTATTCCAATATATAGGCAGGTTCCCCTGAGCCTAACCCTATTCTTCCACAGCTAATTCTTGTGCTTTAATTTATAAATCTAATGAAATGCTCCAAAATACATACTAATGAAGTTTGATCAGTAGTTTTTGTATTTCACTATTTCTAGCGAAGCTTCCCTGGTTATGAGTAAAACACCGATTTCAACTATTACCATGCAATTTGAAGGGTATCCTTAGCAACTGGAGTAGCAAGGAACCCTAAACCCTAAACCCCCCCCCCCCCCCCCCCCCCCCC
>LAPY01002387.1:15172-36937 GCA_000970635.1 Eragrostis tef
GGTTTGAGGCTTGTTGATCGAGCCTGTCACGAAGGATGGGGGAAGCTGGGGGTCGTTCGCAGGCCAGAGGAGAGGGAGGAAGGTGGATCTCCGGCTGTGAATTTTGTGGCGGCCGGAGTTGGGGAAGATTTGGGGAGAGGACCAAATTGGGCAGCGTTGGCGGTCGTGGCGAGGAGCTGAGTACTTGGTCGGGGGGAGGAGCTCGTCGCGCACTCGTTGGTATAGGCGACGGAGAGAGGAGGCTGAGTAAGCGGCGCGGTCAAATCTGGGCGCAGACGCGTCCATGGCGAGACGAGCGGCAGCTGCGCGGCATGGCAAAAAGCAACTAGACGAGCCGTCCCAAGCAGCAGGGCAACGAGAGGGCTAGGTCGCCGTCGCGCTCATCGGCCCCGGCGAGTCCTTGAACCTCCAGCCGTTCCAAGAGCAGCGCCGCGCGCCGAGGAGATGCCTTCGCAGGAGAGACGGAGTGTATTTTTCCATCGCCTCTCTCCACCGTTACAAATTTGCCCTCCCTTTTGCGTCTTCTGTTGGAGCCGGTTACCTCATCCACAGTAGTGTTTGGGGACGCAGAAATGAGTTTGCCATCCATTGTTGAAGTCAGTCTTATGTACAGCCCAAATGCAGGCCTAACACATCACGTACAGCCCAAATAGCAGGTCCAACACATCCCGTAAATAGACAAAAACCTAGAAACAAAAAGACGTACCTGTCATAGGACCAAAACAAGTCTGACACTACCCATAATATGATGAAACAGCAAAAGCATCCTATGAAGATGACAAGTGATACTAAACAAAGCAACTAATGTCACAAAGTAGTGAGGCAAAATATATAGCACAGCCTTGTTTAATAAACTTAAAAAAATCATTTCCAAAAACAATTATGCAAAAAGGGGAAATTACACAAAAAACAAAACAAATAGACGTGTGGTGCCCTTCAGAAATATTCTAATATGATTTCACAAATTCATGCTATCCCTCACAACAACACTGCAAGTGATATTTAGGCGGACCAAAGGATTTCACAGTGGCAAAGCAAAATATGTGGCACAATCTTGAAATAACAATCATATGATGAACCCAGAAAAATAATTTACCCAAACAATTATGAAAAATGGGGAAATCACTCATAAAATAAACCAAATAGAAGAGTGGTGCCCTTCTAAAATATGATGACATGGTCCTGCTATTCTTGACAATGGTTGACTCATTCAGTTGTAGACAGGCATTGCATCAGATGAACAAACTACCAAAACCAAAATGGAGGGATGGTTCAATAAAAACAGAATTAAATATCAAACGGATCAACTATAGATATGTTACTAGCTTGCTTCACAAACCTAATGTAGCTCTTGCTGAACTTCTGAAAAACAAACTGAGCTTCTAAAGATGCTCTGTTTTCCAAGTGCAATCGCCTTTTTTGGATTGTCAGCCATGAAGAGTTGCAGTCATTATCACACAAGAATTTCATAACCTTTAGAACTCTGGCACCATGAATGAGAAACATGGCGAGCTGCACCTCATGCTTTTGCCCTTTGTAACCTTTCAGTACCACTGTCTTCAGATGATTGTGGAAACATTCAATTGGATGGTGCACATTGTCATACTTAACCATTTTCATGCTCTGAGGAACAACCATATGCGACTGCAAATTAACAGCGAAATTTATAAGCATAAGCCACTACCAGGACTGAACAAATCAATCTTGTACTCATAGGTATCGAATTACCGTGACATAGAGCATCTCCAAGCAGGGGAAACATCGGAGGAACTCAGCCACAAGCTTCACCTGCAGATCCGCCATCTCCAGTGCTAGCGTCCTCACAGACTGGAACTGCGTCACCAATTTAACAGCACTCATTGATCGAAACAAGGTCGCACCGAGCTGCAGCTCTGGGATGCCGACCCCCAAATAACCGAGCATCTGCAATTTCGGCGCTTGGACGACATGTATTGAAGGTCCCCGGTTGATGTCGTGCGCAAGCAGCCTCTCCAGCAGCGGCGCATCCTCGACGACGAGGTGCTCCAGCTCGCCGGCCTCATCCGGGATGCTCCGTCGCGTCAGGGACACCGACACCGTGAGGCTGCGGAGGGTGCCGGACCGCACGCGGAGGCTCCGGCAGCCGAAGACGCGGTCGAGCGACAGGCTCGCGAGCCCGGGGCAGCCAGCGAGGAGGCCGTGGAGCGCGGCGGCGGAGGGAGCATCTTCGGGAAGTCGGCAGTTGGTGAGCTCGGCAGAGCGGAGGGAGCGGCACTCGAGGATGGACGGCGAGAGGCGCAGGGGCTCGTCGGAGGGCGGCCGGAGGACGAGCTCCTGGAGGCGCTTGGCAGCGAGGGAGGGGAGCCAGGAGTCGAGATCGGCGGGGGAAGGGCGGACGAGAATGAGGTGGAACAGCTCGGCGCCGCCGCGGTGGGACGCGAGGATCTGGGAGATTGCGGCGGCGGAGAGTGGGGCGGGGGAGTCGACGTGTCTGAGGTCGGTGGTGCGCGCGGCGTCGTGGAGGGGAAGGAGGGAGAGGACGGTGGTAAGGAGGCAGTCCGGCAGGAGGCTAATCAGGTCGGAGCTCTCGTCGCCGGCGGCGGCTGTCATTTTTGGAGTCAACGAAAAATAACTCTTACCAGATACCACATCCGGGCGGGCTTTGATTTGCTATGGTGGGCCGGTGGTCATTTTTGCCATGTAGCATGGAGGTGGAGGACGAGAGGACCAGCCCCAATGTTTTTAGACATTTGTCATTTTTGACATTCCTCAAAAAAAATTGTCATTTTTGCCTTCAAAATGCCCAATTTATTACCTCGTTCTCCAACCTCTGCTCTCATCAACCGTGCGTGCGTTGGCCCTCAAACTCGCCGCCACGCCGTGCCGATCGCTAATCTTCAAGCTCGTCGTTGCGCTGTGCGCTGGTCTGAGAGCTCACTTACATAGGCGTTGTCGCGTCGCGGGCCCTTGAGCTTGATTCCATGGATGTCATCGCGTCCCGCGCCATGCAGGTGCTTGATGATGGGAGGAGTGGTTAGAGAAGAAAGCAATTTAAGCATTTCATGATGCTTGAAGAGAATCAGGAGGGCAAAATCCTAAGGTCATTTGACAAGGGAAATAGTCTAAAATTCTCCTATCCGGCGGATCAATGCAGCATTTGCCTGCTTTTAATCTCCAGCATGCGTTAGAATTTGACCGTCTCCAACCGTTATGAATAAGTTGTTTTAAAACTTTATTTAAGGTGTAATCAACAAAGGAAAAAATTAGTTTATTAGCATCGAAAGTTCTTCGATTACAAAAATACCACTGAACGTTTCTCGCTCGGAAAATAGAACTAAAAGTTACATTTCTACTCTGAATTTACCATTTCGTCAGGCAAAATGACTATTATGCCCATGACCTAACTCCTCAAGCCAAAGAGAGAGTCGTTCTCTCCTTTGATGAAACACAACAAGCGCGCGCCCGCTTCTCCTCTGTCGCCGACTGTGCACCTACTCCGGCTACCACCGCCCTTGCTATCCTCAGGAGTCGCCGTCCTGCTCCTTCCAAGACCCGTTGTTGTCTTTGTACCCTCCAAGAGTCGGCGTCGCCCAACTCCACCACGAGCCGCCGCCGAGCTCCCCCACGGGTCTAGTTAAAAGAATCGAGGACAAAGATGACCGTCCTTTGTTCTCGTCCCTCCTTGTCCTCCTCCACCTCCATGCTACATGTGCTGCTGCAGGTGCAGGAACAGTGGGAGGAGAGTGGTCTTGAACTGGTGGTAGTGTGCGGCGGCCATGAGTTGGAGGAGAGGAGGAGGGAGCTCGGATGAAGGCGTGGCAAGGAGATGGGTGATGCTGCTCTGCGTCGGGAGCTTTTGCCTCGGCCTGCTCTTCACCAGCAGGTAATTCCTTGCTCTATGGGAGATCGATTGTGATAGCTTGGCATCTTCAAATCGAGATTTTGCAGTTCATACTATAATGTATTGTGATGTTGCGTTGTTTGTTTGGGTTGTTGTGTTGCTGCTGAGTAAACAAGCAAAGGCAATTTTGTCTAGAATATAAGATGTTCGTAATTCTCAAGTACGCATGTAACTTTCAATGCTATCTTTCGAACTGTAGAACTTTTAGTGGCATGTTCCGTAATTGAGAAACTTTCGATTTTACAAAACCAATTATCCCAACAACAAAACCTCTCCTATAATAGTTATCAAAATGAGCTTTATATATTTAAAGTTATTTTTAATACCTACATTTATTAATGTTTTACAACACAATCTCACCAATATCTCGAAAAGGTGACATGGCAAACAAAAATTAGAAAAAAATTGTTGGAGACCAAATTTATTGCTATCGACGGTTTTAAAACTCCCGAGGAATGTTTTCTTTTTTGAAACTATTGAAGATTCTCCATTCATAGTATTTCAAGAATTTGTATGTGGAAGCTCCTTTAGTTCATTTCTGAACAAAACAATGTCATATAAATAAATTTGTATGTAGCTTGCTTTGGCAACACAGAATGCCAAGTGAATCGATCGGCTAAAACAGATACCCTAGAACGTCATCTGTTCTGATACGGAGGAAGTACCAAGTAAGCTCCTGAGTTGTCCTAATTAATTCTACGGACATGGCAGAAAAAAATGCGACTTCAAGGTGAAATGAACAACACATTAAATCCATAGTTAAATTTAAAGTTAATCATCCTACATTGGAAACTAACATTACGAGTTGTCTCAAAAGCACTCTTGTTCTTCTACAGACTCATCTGCCAACAGCTTTGTTCGATGTTTTTTTTATCCTTTGTTGCAGAAAGTGCTTCGTATAAGCAGACAAGTGCTGACACACCATATAACTTGCATTTGGGTCAGTTTATGAGTTGATTCAAGACAAATAAAAAGGGGATTGTTAATGAGAATCAAGCCAAATAATTGGTTCCAAAAGCAAGAGAGACATAAAAACAATTTCATTTTTCATCTTCGCACAACTGTTTGGGACATTTTGCCAAATTAAAAGAAAATCTTTATTTTTGTCCATGTGTGCTCCAAGAGGAACTAAGATGAGTACTCCCGGACAAGTAAAATTAAGAAAATTTGTCATTATCACCACGGGACGAGCATATGGAAACGAGCTACGTCGAACGACTATCATCAAGTACTGGTGGATAGGCACGGGTCACTGAGATCACCCCCTCGGGCAGCCCTCACGCAGCGGCAGCGCTGGACCATCTGTTCAGCTAGGTGAGCATACAACAAGCAACACCCGCAGCACTAGGCGAATGTGTTGCCGCATCAGCAATCTGGCATAGCAGGATCTACTATGCAGGTCCACACCTGAGACCCGGTCCAGAAGGATCTCAATGGCGCAGCCGCAGCCTGCGCCGAGCACGGCTTCGTCCAGGGCTGGCACGCCAAGAACTGCTCGTACGCGTCTCGGAGCAAGACGCGTGAGCACTGAGCAGGACTTGTCTGGGTACCCAAGTCAGTGTGAGGCAGAGGCGGACCCGCCATCATGCACTGCGGCCGGGACATAGCCAAGTCAGAACCCAGCGGAGGCCATCCTGGTCAAGGGCTTGCCCTCCATGCCTATCCTGTCTCCTCTCCTTCTTCCTTGCAGAAAGGCGCCGCGAAAGCAGTCCTGCTCAGAGAACCACTCCAAATGGATCGAGCCGCAAAACGGTTTGGCCAGAGAGGGCAAAGGCCCAGTCCACTGGGACGAAGAACACGTCAGACGTACGTGGCTGTCGCTTCTTGGCTGAGGCGCGCGTTGGCGCATCTCTTTCTTGTTCGTTTTGGACGACGTAGCTCTGCTTCGTGTTTGCGACGACGGGAACTGTTGCCGCGGAAGAGTTGATGTTGCAGTTGTCATCGTTGTCCATGCATGTCTCCCTTCCGTCGAGTAGATCAAAAAGATCGCGGTCGGTCTTTGCATGTCCATCTCAGAGCAGATAAAAAAGGTCAAGAATACTATAATAATCCAACACAAATCCTCGACGATAGAATTTTTTTGTAATGCTTGTGAAGCTTCTAATAGGACAAAACAAGACTGATGCAGATGGAATTTGGATCTGAACACATAAATATTGAGGTAAATCCTGTTCACGCCAGGGTTCACCAATTGCTAGCGTTACAAAATATCTGCCACGACAGAATTTTGTGCTTGATGCGTACTGAACTATGTATAACCAAGATGATCTTCTTGCAAAATCAAAACAGTATCATGTGAAAAGTAAAACAAAACATGGAACTATGCACACACCAATTACTATAGCAAGAGATAATAGCTTACCATTAACTCGTACCAAATTGTAGACGACGTATGGCAAACTTAATGATAGTCATTCTCTGAAAAAGTACAGTTTGTTTTAGAAACAAAAGGAGATATACTAGACTAGGAATTCAATTTCTTACGATAATTTATTAAAGGACCAAATGTCCCTTATTTCTTTGAGCATCATAACAAGATTATTGTTAAGATTACCACTCAACCGGTTGGATGTAAAGCTTAACTAGATGAATGTATTGGAGAACTCATCCATGCATATGTACATTAAACCCAAATCGGAATGCAAATGAATGTCGCTAGGACATCAGAAAATACATCGGAGAAAGCAGAAAGCTACTCACGACCCACTGATAAACAGTTGTCTCATGACTTCACCATAGATAAGTTGATCAGTTGGTCTGAATGTTGCACAAAAAATTAGCCGTTAGGTCAGAGTGTTTCAAATATAAATGCCATAAATGAGAAGACTAACAAATCCATATTATTCGAACTTCAAAATCTGAATATGAGTTATACCTTTCTTGCAGCTAAACAAAAAACTAAGGAATAAAATTCATTTACGCAGAATGATCAAGAACAATTAGGTATCCCGAATAAAAAAAATTTAAGTAGAATCCTTTGTTTACAATATAATTGGAGGCTTGAAGCTACACTAAAAGCTAATCTCATAAAGTTTCAGCAAAGAGGACGAATGATCATGTGTCCAATAACGAGTACCAAACTATATAGATCATTGTAGCTGGTACATCGAATCAGGGGACTTATCTAGAGTTCCCTCAAAGGATATCATCATCATCATCATAATCCTTGGAGCAGCATTGACACAATGTTTTGTTAAATGGATCATCTGTGCCCAAATCATTGATGTCTCTTATATATACGTATGCACATGCCCTGTAGCTTGCTACAAAATCAAATCTAATACCCTTAGTAGCTCTTGTGCCCAGCCATAGCTTCTCATGTTGAGTAGCAATCCATTTTGTGTCACATTTGTCACGACGGACAAACAACTTCAAAGATTCTAGTGTCCTGGCATTTGAGATAAAGAATCTTACAAAGTTCACATCTGACATATCTCCTTTGTAATTTATTAAATGCAACGTCTTGAGATGGAGATCAAGGCATTCCAGTGAAACACTGTGTCGTGCATTCTTGAAGTTCCCTTTAGCAAATGCCTGAAAAACGGACCAAAAAAAGGATGTGGCGACACAATATCAGTTGATAATCTACATGATGGCTCGCATAGTGTAGAAGAATAAGACAAGTAGTTGTATATATGATATTAAGTATAATAATGAAGAAATTTTCACCACCATGTATGGTTTCTCCACGCATGGAAACAGTTTCAGGTAATCGATAATTAAATCCAGACTTGGCGCAGTTTCAAGGGCTAATATCTTCACAGTACGCATCACATTACATAAGTTGACAGGTGTCATTTTCTGAAATAAACATTGAAAAAAAAAGTGCATCAAGCAATAGTATATAAACTTTTAAAAAAATGATAAGAGTGTACATTGTCAAGCTACCTGAAAAACCATGGTCCCAAGCTGAAATGTAGCAATTCGTTCAGTTAGATAGCCCAATGTCTTTAGTCTAGGTGCCTGAATAACTCGAATCACTAGGTCATCATATTGTAAGGAGCGTGGGACAAGCCTTTCTAGCAGTGGGGCGTTCTCAACAACGACTTCTTGGAGCCTTCCTTCTTCACATTCCCAGCAATTTGATATGCCAAGGCTGCGGAGTGTTTGGGAGGAGATATGGAGAACACGATAGCCCATGTTCCAGTCCAGTACCAGGGCGTCAAGGACTGGGCATCTTGACAGAACGCCATGGAGTGCTCTTTCGGAGATGTAGACATTGTGCAGGGTAAGCTGCTCAAGGTGTGGAACATTGAGTGTGCTGGAGATCTCCGAAGGGAAATCGAGTACCTTACAGACTGCAGCAATGGTGAGAACTTTCAGAGTAGGCAAGAATCGGAAGACAGGCTGTGGAACGGGAGAAGAATGACCGCAATTATCACTAAAGAGTAACTCAAACTCTTGCAGGTTTTTGAGCCTGGGCGAACGTAGAAGGGAGTCCACGAGGGAAAAACGATCACCCGTGGAGCGACAGGTGAGGGAGAAGCGACGGACAGGGCCGTGGTGAGTTCGCAGCGTTCTGAAGATATTAGACACCTGCTTCTCCACCATCTCAAATATAAATGCCATAAATGAGAAGACTAACAAATCCATATTATTCGAACTTCAAAATCTGAATATGAGTTATACCTTTCTTGCAGCTAAACAAAAAACTAAGGAATAAAATTCATTTACGCAGAATGATCAAGAACAATTAGGTATCCCGAATAAAAAAAATTTAAGTAGAATCCTTTGTTTACAATATAATTGGAGGCTTGAAGCTACACTAAAAGCTAATCTCATAAAGTTTCAGCAAAGAGGACGAATGATCATGTGTCCAATAACGAGTACCAAACTATATAGATCATTGTAGCTGGTACATCGAATCAGGGGACTTATCTAGAGTTCCCTCAAAGGATATCATCATCATCATCATAATCCTTGGAGCAGCATTGACACAATGTTTTGTTAAATGGATCATCTGTGCCCAAATCATTGATGTCTCTTATATATACGTATGCACATGCCCTGTAGCTTGCTACAAAATCAAATCTAATACCCTTAGTAGCTCTTGTGCCCAGCCATAGCTTCTCATGTTGAGTAGCAATCCATTTTGTGTCACATTTGTCACGACGGACAAACAACTTCAAAGATTCTAGTGTCCTGGCATTTGAGATAAAGAATCTTACAAAGTTCACATCTGACATATCTCCTTTGTAATTTATTAAATGCAACGTCTTGAGATGGAGATCAAGGCATTCCAGTGAAACACTGTGTCGTGCATTCTTGAAGTTCCCTTTAGCAAATGCCTGAAAAACGGACCAAAAAAAGGATGTGGCGACACAATATCAGTTGATAATCTACATGATGGCTCGCATAGTGTAGAAGAATAAGACAAGTAGTTGTATATATGATATTAAGTATAATAATGAAGAAATTTTCACCACCATGTATGGTTTCTCCACGCATGGAAACAGTTTCAGGTAATCGATAATTAAATCCAGACTTGGCGCAGTTTCAAGGGCTAATATCTTCACAGTACGCATTACATAACATAGGCTGACAGGTGTCATTTTCTGAAATAAACATTAAAATGAAAATAGGTGGATCAAGCAATAGTATATAAACTTTTTAAAAAATGATAAGAGTATACATTGTCAAGCTACCTGAAAAACCATGGTCGCAAGCTGAAATGTGGCAATTCGTTCAGTTAGATAGCCCAATGTCTTTAGTCTGGGTGCCTGAATAACTCGAATCACTAGGTCATCATATTGTAAGGAGCGTGGGACAAGCCTTTCTAGCAGTGGGGCGTTCTCAACAACGACTTCTTGGAGCCTTCCTTCTTCACATTCCCAGCAATTTGATATGCCAAGGCTGCGGAGTGTTTGGGAGGAGATATGGAGAACACGATAGCCCATGTTCCAGTCCAGTACCAGGGCGTCAAGGACTGGGCATCTTGAGAGAACGCCATGGAGTGCTCTTTCGGAGATGTAGACATTGTGCAGGGTAAGCTGCTCAAGGTGTGGAAAACTGAGTGTGGATGAGATCTACGTAGGGAAATCTAGTACCTTACAGACTGCAGCAATGGTGAGAACTTTCAGGGTAGGCAAGAATCGGAAGACAGGCTGTGGAACGGGAGAAGAATGACCGCAATTATCACTAAAGAGTAACTCAAACTCTTGCAGGTTTTTGAGCCTGGGCGAACGTAGAAGGGAGTCCACGAGGGAAAAACGGTTACCCATGGAGCGACAGGTGAGGGAGAAGCGACGGACAGGGCCGTGGTGAGTTCGCAGCGTTCTGAAGATATTAGACACCTGCTTCTTCACCATCATGCCGGCAGCCACGGCGTCAAGGTTGAGAGGAGCGGCGCTCCAGAGGGGTTGCCACCGGCGAGAGAGGATCTGGGTGCGGCAGCCGTCCTTGCTGGGGAGGATGGTGATGATGGATTCCAGAATCTCGTCTGGGAGGCGGCTGATCAGATCGGGCCCTTCGTCCCCGCCTCCTCCTCTAGGAGGGAGATCAGGGCGTCGGGATTCATCCTCCAGCTTCTTCCTCTTGGCCCTTGTGACCATCGCCATGGCCGAAACCCTGCCTGGGAATGCAAGATTTGCGTGTAGACGGTCATCATCAAGAAAACTGCAACTCAATCTCCTTCCACGTGAGGATTTAGAGACGGGGCAAAAGGAAAAGATGGAGCACGAACCGAACCTGGGAAGAAAATCCTCCAGAAGCCGTATGCACGGGAGATGCCGCCTCACTCGTTGACCTCCCGGTGTGGGAGGAAGACCGCCGTCCTGCGAGGGGACGACCGCCGCCGCCGCCGATGGGAAAAGGCGAGACGACGCGAGAAATGAGAGCGGGCCCAGCGGCTCAGGAAAGATGGATCGTTTCTTAGATTTTTTTTCTGAATTATTTCTAAAAACGTATAAAAAAAGAAACCATACGTATCCATAATTTTCTTTTAAGGAAAAGTCTTTTTTACTCCGAACAATTCACTTTGTCTGTTTTACTTCTTGAACAAAATCATGGCTTAATTTACTCCCTCAAACAATTCAGATTGGGGCAATATACCGTCTATTACGGTTCTAATGCTAAAATTTTGCATGATGATAGCTCACACAATAAGCTATGTAAAAATAGTTATAGATATTAATTTTTATTAGGGTATGTAAATATTATTGAAAAAAATGTTATAATTATTTTTATATAGGTTGTTACTTGAGTTATATAAAATAAAATTTGAACTTTAAATTCAATCTGTACATCGAGAAACAAAAAAGGAAAATCGTGATAGGGGGTTACATTGCACCACATGAATTGTTTTAGGGAGCAATCTAAGTCATGATTTTATTTAGGAGGTAAATCTGACAAATTGAATTGTTTAAGAAAGTAAAATGGTCTTTTTCCTTTTTCAATGACAATGGTGGGTAATTATTAAAAGGAAAATGTACATTTTTCTCCTCCGAACAATTTCATTTTCTCTGTTTAGTTTAATCAACAATTTAGGTTGGTACAATATACCCACTATTGTGGTTTGTATCTTTTGTTTTTCGACGTACAATTTGAATTTGAATCTAAAATTTTGCATGATGATACTCAAACCATAAGCTATGTAAAACTAATTATAGCATATTTTTGACATTATTTGTATGTATTTATTGTTAATTTCTATTAGACTATGTAAATAGTATCTGGCAAATATGTTTTAATTATTTTAACATAGGTTGTTGTGTTAATTATTTCAAACAAAATTTGAGCTTCAAATTCAATCTGTACACCAGGAAACAGAAAAGGCAAATCATGATAGGGGGTATATTGTATCAACATGAATTGTTTGAAGGAGTAATTTAAGTCATGATTTGTTTAGAGGGTAAATCAGACAAACTGAATTGTTCGAGGAAGCAAAATAGACTTTTTTCCCTTTCTTTTAAGTATACAATTGCGAATTTCATGTACAAAGGAACATACTCCATCCGTTCTTAAATTGATGTCGCCGTTGACTTTTTAATTACGTTTACCATTCGTCTTATTCAAAAAGATTTAAAAATTATCACAAATTTTGTTATGATTTGTTTTATTTAACTAAGAAATTTGAAACATAACTTATATTTTGCAATGTTTTGAATAGTCGAACAGTCAAACGTAACTCAAAAGGTCAATACTGACATCAATTTAAGAACGAAAGGAGTATCTATAAAATAGCAGATACAATACACAAGCAGAAATGGTCTCATCTTTCCACTCACAGTCATAATTGACAGCTAAGTGCGAGATGCTTGAAACAATAGCTTCAAAAATAGAAGTCATATCGAATTGCAGGCAGTCCGGGTGGGTGAAAATTGGAGTAAAGCTAGAACAATGGAACTGAAAGGGCGTGCAGTAAAGCTAGAACTTCTGTAGTAATCGATTCTGGCAGATAGAAGTAAGAAGTCATTAATGGAAATGTGATCATAGTGCCCAGTGCCGCGTCACATGTGTCTACATCAATCCGAACGAGAGCGGCGACCTTTGCGAAAGCACGGAATGCCATAGGTTGCGACACTGCAAGTAGATGATCAAGACGCGGGTGCCATCTTGTATTCAAGAAACCGCTTATTTACCTTTTTTTACTGCTTATGTGGATTTCATTCGGATATCACTATAGAATCCGAGTTTTATACTGCTATGTAAACAGAATCTTGGCTATATACCAGAATCCTTGCTGCTCCACCTACGGCCGCAGCTTCCCTGTTCCCTAAGCCGTGTGCTGATCGGTGTCTCCTACCTTTGGACGGCATCCGTTTGCCCCCGCAATCCAGGAGGTGGGGGGGGGCTAAAAGGCGGACTCTAAAGAAGGCCATTAGTAAACGCCGGGTCCGAAAAACGCCATCGATTTCTCCTCTTCTCAGCAAACTCTAGCATTATCTTCTATTTTCTTTTTTTTTAAATCAAAAGGACATATGCCTGGACGTTTTTGCTCTGGCCGGAGAAAGAACGCGAGGCGGCAGGCAGCGGCGCGGCCCGGGGGAGCAGCACCGTGGCTGTGCGCGTGGCGGGCGCGCGACGTGCGGGGCCAGGGCGCGGGGCGGCGTCGTGCGGGGCCAGGCTTGGTCGCGGCCAGAGCTCGCATCGCGGGGGAGGAGCAGCAGCACAGCAGATGGAGGAAGAAGCACTTGTCTCAGGGGCAAAACTGCCCAAAAAAAGTATGTTTCAGGAAGAGTGCTAGAGTTTGCTGAGAAGATGAAAAATCGATGGCGTTTTTTGGACCCAGCGTTTACTAATGGCCTTCTTTGGACTCCGTCCTTTAGTAGTGCTATTGTTTCAATTCTCCCCAGGAGGTGGGCTCCTAATTTCCCGTGACATAATTAACAAACGGTGCCGTGAGCTTCCGTTTCTCTGCGACCCCATGACGAATCTATTTGATGTTCTCACGAATCGCACAGGAGAAAAATACAACTCACCAGACCAAATGCTTAGGAAGGGCCCGAACATGCTGCTATAATCGGTCCTGAAGGCCATCGCGTTCATGTGAACAGCAGGCCACCAGGTGCTCCCAACAGTCGAGTTCGCTCGCGCACGTCATAGCAGGTTAGCAGCTACTGCTGGCTATCGAAATCAACAAGGAAAAACCGAAATCAAAGTCCTTGCTCAAATTCCCCGCTGCCGAAATAGACGTTCTCCCCCACTGCCGTCGAGGTCTCCGTTGCCAAGGTCGAGCTTGATCCATGCTGTGATTTCCACGCTGCAAACTAGTGCTACACTGGTTCCTGCCTCCCAATTCCAGATATCCACTGCCGGCGCGAACCTAGTATCAGCGGCAGGCTGCAGGATTTGAGCAGTTCAATAAAGAATCACAGATGGAGGGAGGGAAGAAAAGAGAAAGGAACGGACGTTTGACGGCTCCGTTTTCTATCTTCGTGGGGGGCAGGCGAAGGAGGGCCCATCTGCTGGAATAAGACCGTCGGATGCCTTCCACGTAGGAGGAGACACGGATCGGCACACAGCCTAGGAGACAGGGAAGCTGCAGCCTCCACCTACAGCATATGTTATCGGTAATGCAGTTGCTGGCTTGGAAATTTAGGAGACTAGCAAAAAAGCGGGACGGTGAGAACGCAAGAAAGAAATCCAAAGTTACATCTATTCTGTCAGCAACAATATATTTTTTTCGACTGTTGGACTTGAAACCAACATATTAAACAACTGAACACCAAAGTGGAGAAATCTGCCTGTCAAACCGAACATGAGGAACACTACGGCCACAATTATGAAACGAAAGACAAACATAACTAAAATTTTATTTACTGCAGGAACTATGCAAGAGCTGCTAAAGATTACACCGAGTCTATCAGGATTCCAAATAACATGAGTATCTCCGCATTAGTAAACATCCTCTTCCCCTAGCAAAATCAGTATGCATGGACACCTGCAAGTACAATATTCTGATCAGATTTACTACAAAGTAGCACAGAGCAAAAATGACCACAAGTAAAGATTTTCCGTGTTTTGATTGATGAAACTGTTGAAAAGATTCCAACCATGGCATGATATTTACTAGCTAGCTCTAGACCTAAAATACCTGCGAGTAAACAGTACAGTTGAGAAAGTTCCAAAACTCAACTTAATGCTAATTAAATTGTAACATCTTTTTTACTGGATTGCAAGACTTGTAATTTGTACAAAATCTCCCTCTTTTTTCTTTCTTCAATATATAAGAGAGTTGCGCATCTTTGTATTATAGAGAGGAATATTCTCCACCGTTGAATTCTCTCAATTCTGCAACTGTACTGTTATATTTTCACATTCTCCTTGAAATACAACTCTACTATTATATTTTCACTCTCTGAGATTTGAACTAATTTAATCATAGCCAGAACAAATTGAATAGGTAAATTTCAGCAAGTTAGTGAACACTCACATTTTTTTTCTTAAACCTAGCAACCGAACTCTTACTACTGAATTACTAGACTTTGCTTGCTGATGAACGTACCGGTGATAGGGAATACAGGATCTTGATTCAAGGACGAATCATTTTGAAGAGGGGGAGAATGATGCGGATATTCCTATCAGCTATGACAAAGATGAAGCTGAGTTAAATCATCATGTTGAGAGAATATCCGATAGCCAGGAAAGAGCTCAAATTTCACTGAATTACAACTGGAAGTAGCTTTAGACTACATGTCTTCACTAGTATTTATATTGCTACAACTATTAGTAACCAGATTGTTACTAAAAACATTGATAATATTGTTTTGATGAATGTCACATGATATCTATCGAGAAAGGGGGCATAAATAAGCCTGCAACATCCTATGGAGGGCTATTAATTTTTAACTAACCGTGTCTTAGTTAACATGATGATTTAGAGGAGATAACAGCAAGGTTCTTTTGGTAAGCACAGCAAGCTTTCAAGTTTCAATACCATCTAGCACTGGATTGTATATACAGAAGCGGTTGAATCCAGTGCTAGATCTGGAAGATAGTAGGAATGGAGGAATTTGTGTGGTGTCAATTGTGTATAGATAAGATCAAAGAGAGGAATTTGTTTAAGATCAAAAACTGGCACCCATGAGTAGGCATTTTATCTGAGCCAAATGATATGTCATAGGAGAAGATATACTTTGTCACCTTTCGACAAACATTTCTGTCAATATGAGTTGGGACATTCCTATTACCTAAACTAGGTGGGTACCACGCGCGTTGCTGCGGGAATTTTCAGGATATTAACAATGTAAATAAATTCAGGCCATTTTGTCATGAACAATCAAGCACAAATAGGAAATAAAACATTTATGCAGCATGTATGAAACTATGCAGAGTGTAGTTTTCGTAAAACAAAATGCAGTCACTTGTACGTAGGTCACTTCTTGTGTAGATGAAATAGCATAATGTAAGTGGTACTAAATATTGATATTCGAAATGGATTGGAGGTGTGGACAGTGATATTCGAAATAGAACATGATTGTCAGTTGACAATTGCTTGCAATATGAGAATTACATCTTTATTTGTTTTGTAGAATTTTGGGGCAGCAATGAAGAGAGCCATATCTATGAGGATTTCAGTAGGACCCTGTGAAAGAAAGAGTTGTCTGATGTCTCTGTGTTATTAAGATGAGAAGACAAGGATTTAAAAACTGTAGAAATTTTCATGAATTCAAGAAATGAGAAGCTTTTTAGAATAACATGCACATGCTCTTTTGATAGCAAGACATGATAAGGAGAGTATAAATAACATTTTTTAAGCAATGAAAGAGTTTTTTTTTGTAAAGAACCAATAATTCCTGTGACAGGTGAGGGCCATTACTCATGCATGAACTGACAACCGATTTATAGAACTAATGGCAGAGGTAAAATCATTAAGAACAAAAATTCTCGAAAGGAAAAATCAATAAGCCAAATGATACACAAACCTAGGACCCTTGATCTAGGAAATAAAATTCGTCATCCCAATCATCTTTGTCCATGCTTCCTTGAATAATAATTCCTTGTTCAGCTAACCAACCAAAAGAAGGTATAAGCACTTCTGGGTGGTCTGCCGATTATAACCTTTAAAATTAAATATGAGAAACATTAAACGTCAGAACAAATAATGAAGTAGCACAGTAGTACCTTCCCGCCTTGAAACACATCAGGAAAATCAAAGCAATCTGAAACCAGGGAGAGGATGCCAGAGGAAGAAGCTGATTGTGTGCTTATGTACGATTTCAAAACACTGTATATATAGAAAATTCTTCAGCAAAAGAAATGCTTAATGGGCCCTTTGCGGTGGCCGTTGGAGAAGACGAGAAGGATCCATGGAGATTGTCCCGCTGGTGACCTCTCAAAGAGAACCTGAAAAGGAATTCCATCATCGTGATTCGTGCCGAACAACAGCAGCTGAAGAAACGGAAGAATGTTGCACTCGAATATAGGTGATGGGTAGCATATATGTGCTTTATTGGAGAGGAACCGGAAGAGAAATAACGCCATTGAACAATGACATTATATGTGCTTGATTCTATTTGGTTATACAACATAAATTAATCTGCTGGTGGGAGAGTTGATTGCACAACATAACTTTTATGGTCAGTTACTAAGGAGTGAAGCACTACGTAAAGAAAGGGCCATGCGGTGAGTGAAGAAGATGCTTGCTGGAAGCCTTATGGGGTGGGTATTGGTAATTAGTGGTGCTAATTAATCCTCAAACAAATAAAGGGGTGGCCAGGTAATTGCGGTGAGAGCATGAGAGAAAAGCCCATCGGCTGGAAACAAAACGGAAAGATGGACGCGATTTGTTGCAGATTGTGATCTAACGGCTGTGTTTTTGAGATGATGTGGCTCAACGTGAGAGCATAAAAATAGCAATTAAAGACCTTTTGTTGGTTGCACTTATAAAGAAAGAGTAGATAAAATGCACTCAGAAATACCAGCTTGCAAAAGACATGCATGTTTTTCATCTGAATAATATGAAAGATCAAAACTAGACACGAAATTTGTGGGGTATCTATTCAACGTACTTGTAAATAAGAACCATACTATGCATCTAAGGAAGATTATTTAACTGTATGCCAACAATATTGCCAATATCATGTGGGCAAGAAAAGTCTAGTTCAATCTTGAATTGGTAGATGCAAACAGGATCAAGCTATTTGAAACATTAAGAAACTGCAACAAGTCAATATCAATCAAGCTTCTATTGAAAAATAAAATTTTGCAATTATGCTGCTGATGATTTGGAAATGAAACAAATATTATGTACTTGATGCTTACCAGATGGAACAAATTGATATAATGCTTCAAAGGAAAATATCACCATGGCATTTACATGCTGATCCATCAAATGGATCCATAGCCAAGTCATGGACGTGCTTCATGTGTACCAAGCTGGACGACCATTTGCTAGCATGAAAATAGAATCTAGCCGCCCTAGAAGCTCTGTCATTATGTTGACTGGCAATCCACTTTGCATCACAATTTCCATCACAGACTACAAACTTCATAGATTCGAGTACTCTAGCATTTAACACAAAGAACTTGATGAAATTTATGTCTGAACTTTTCTCCTCATAATTTCTTATCTGGAAAAACTTTAGGTGTTCATCGAGGCACTCAACTGGGGAATAATCCTGTTCATTCTTGATGGTCATCCGAGTGTGTGACTGAAGAGGAAGACTGCGTCACATTAGATGAGCATGATACCAGCTGGATTCCAACAAATTAAATTCCCCACTGCACAATATAGTAGAACAAATAAAATGTAGTTGCACATATTAGTTTGATAAAGAATAAATTAAGTTTCACCACAATGTATACTTCTCCACACATTGAAAGCATTTTAGCCAGCCAGTAACAAGATGCAGGTTTCAGAGCGGTGAGGAGGGCTAAAATATTCACAGAGCGCATCATGGTAGATAGGCTAACATGCACCATTTTCTGTAATACAAAAAAAAAGAGGAACGAACCATATGAGCAAGGTGCAGATGCATACAGAAACGGCATTAAAATCTTTTTGGTGTAAATGGCCGCAGATACCTCTAAAAGGATGGTTCCGAGCTCAAATGCAGGGATGTCATCATAGTCTCATACAGGTAGCCCAATGTCCTCAGTTGGGAGCCTGAATGACCCGGATCCCCAAGCTACAAGTAGGAATTCGTGGGATCAGCCTTTCTAGGAGTGGGGCGTCCACAACAACTGGTTCTTCCAGTTTTCCATCGCTGGCTCTCTCACCGTTTGACACTTTAAGGCTGCGAAGGCTGAGAGAGCTGACATGGACCACGGCAACCGGTGTTCCCGTCCAGCACCAAGCTCTCAAGAACAGGGCATCTGGACAGTAGGCCATGGAGAGATTTCTCTGAGATGCTCACGAGCATTAAGGTCAGCTGCTTGATGTTTGGGAATTGCGGCTTCGACTCTAGCCTTGCGGGGAGTTCTAGTACGAAATATTCAGAGCATATGCAGAGCACGCGGAGGGTAGGTGAAAACCGGAACAATGACAGGGGAAGTGACTACCACGTGAATACATTCAAATTCCTCGAATCGTGGAGTGGTAAGGTACACCGAGCAGCATGGACAGACGACGAACAACGCCCTTGTGTCCTCGCAGAACGCTGTCGGTGTAGGCCGCCTGCTTAATTTCGTGCCCATTAACCATTCTGGCTTCTAGATTGAGGGGCGCCATCGGCGGGAGAGGATTTGGGCGCGGCCGCCGTCGTTGGTGGGGAGGAGGGTGATGATGGATTCCAGAATCTCATCTGGGAGGCGGCTCATCAGATCGGGGTGCCCTTCTCTTCCTGGCGGCAGTTCTTGGCCGCTAGATTCCTCGTCCCCCCGCCTTCGCTTGACTCTCGCAACATCATCCTTGCCGAGATCGATTGCAGCAAGTCGCGCCCTTCTGCTTGCGATGGAGAGATCGTCTCAAATTGTTAGCGAGATCAGAAAGTGCTGCATTCGCTGCCCATGTTTGGGGAACGAAGCACTCAGGGGCTGGATTCCTTCCGAGGTTTGGGGAATGAACGTGAACATCCTAGTAACAAAAATAGTCTCAAAACATCAGGGAAAAAAAAGAAATTCAGAAAAACCATAAAAGCTGAACCTCATAGTAGAGCCATTAAAATATGTTCTGACATTATCCGACTGTCAATGAATTCAAATTATGGTTCTTTCTCACATCAAAATTATAAATTTAACAAAACAACTGTGCAAGATCATCCATATATAAATAACTAATACAAAATGCGCCAAATAGTATATGCAATTGAGCTGATAACATATTTTGAATGGATGACACAAGCAAATATAATTCATTCACTCGTTTCTCGTGCTTTCTTCTTTCTCGCTCTAATATTTTCATCACAGTCCCAACTCCTTTCTCTTCATTAACTTCGTTCTCTTAATATTAATTGGACGATAGCAGACACAAACATTGATCTGATCATGTCACGATGCATTCTAGCAAACATCAATTTTAATAGCTGCAAAAAAAATAAGTGCACATATCCATTGGAAAAAAGAAAATACATTTATTCTTCTTTTATGATGACCCAAGATGTTTACCATCACTAGTACAATTGAGGCATGCAGTGACGCAGGCCTCGAAATAGCGGTGGCGGGCACAAGGCGCAGCGCCACCGGAAGCTCCGCGACCCCTAAGCGATGGCGGTCAAGCTGACGCCAGCACTGCTACAGTACGCAGTGGCCAGAACAGTGGCGGCAAAAATGACGTCAGCGCCGCACGCCACCGCACATGAGGCCGATGACACCAACCCGCCCGCCACCGAAACAGATGAAGAATCTCGTATCAATGTCCGAGTTAAAGATAAGCGGTTACAACACGCATGATTGCCATATGATGCTTTCTTTGTTCCTCGCCATTGCTGCAAGGGCCATCAAACATCCATATGTTAGGATGGTCATCATACGGATGTGCCACTTTTTCAATGCAGTTTCCAAGAAGGTCATTGACATTGATGAACTGGAGAAAGTACGTAAACAGATGAGAGAGACTATGTGCCAACTCGAGATGTGCTTCCCCCTCACCTTTTTTGATACAATGGAGCACTATATGATCCACATAGCAGATCAAATACTAGTTCTTGGGCCATCTTACCTTCACTATATGTACCCATTTGAACGTTACATGTACGTTATGAAGAACTATGTACGCAATCCGAAATGCCCTGAGGGGTCCATGATAGAGGGCTACACAACGGAAGAAGTTTTGGAGTGCTACAATGATTTCATGAAAGATGGGAAGCCAATAGGTGTTCCGCGGTCACGACACGAGGGAAGACTCACTGGTAAAGGAACAAAAGGAAGGAAAGTTTTCAAAGAGTGAGAGAAGCACATTACACCATCCTGCATCAGTTGCAGGTTGCCGCACCATACGTTGAACAACACTTGCTACAACTTCGTCAAGAAAATCTTGACATGTCCGAGGATTTGATCATGAAAGAGCACAAGCGTTGTTTTACTACATGGTTACAGGACCAAGACATACCAATGGGTGAAACGCCACAAGAAAAGATAATGCATCTACTGGCGGATGGTCCACTAAGTCTTGTTACATCATGGCAAGCTTTTGACATCAATGGGTTCACATTCTATACGAAGGCAAAGGACAATAAGAGCCAGTGCCAGAACAGTGGTGTAAGAGCCTGTGCTGAAGACAGTGACGGAAACCAACGGTGAAGCCTAAGGTGTACGAACAATGAAGCCTGGTGTCTCTGAAGGGTCTTGGGATTACGAGCAAGATGATTTTCCTAACTATGCGCATGGCATGCCACTCGTTCCAAGGACCTTGCTCCTAAAGTGTGACTGGGTAATGCAGAGATTTCATGAGTGGTACATTAAGGCGTGTGCGATGGGCATTGAGAATATCCCGTGTAAGGTTCCTGGGAAGAAGATTTTCAACTCCCTGGATTTCGACATGACTGTCCCCTTTGAGGATATCCATCATCTGTATCGTCCCCAGTTGATCGACGCGACAATTGTAATTCTTTGGTGCGTGTAAGTGCTTTGAATCTTTCCATTTTCTAAGTAACTACATGATTAATACCCAATATTAATGCAATCTCTTGTTTAGGATTTGTTCCCACTATGACCAAAAGCGATATGGGTTCCTACACCCACATCTCATATCCAAAAATCACCTGACCCCCAAGATTGATGAGAAGGCGCCTGTGTATGCGAAGATGTCTCGTAAAGAGCGGCAGGATATACTTGATAAAATGGCCGAGAATCTGAGGAGGGCATGTGCGGTCTACATAGGTAACTGCATGCTCGAGTGGAAAGACAGAGAGTGCATCATGGCCCCTTATAACTTTGAGTAAGTCCCTTCATACGCATTTTTTCCCAAACCATTTATTGCAAAACTTGGACACTAACATAGATAATCTTGATGTAGTAACCACTGGATATGTTTCTTGATAAATGCGAAGATAGGAAGGGTTTGG